>LUCM01008135.1:62885-139876 GCA_008360955.1 Fasciolopsis buskii
TTCATCTAGTCCGGACTACCGGTGGGAAAGAATTAGGTGTGAGCGAAACGATCTGTGAGGCCGATGGTCATGCCTCTCCACAACATGCAGCTACGTCTTTTACGCTGGGCGGAGCAATTTCACGAAAACCTTCACAGTCCTCTGCGTCAGCCCCTCCTCCAGCTATTCTGACAAGCAGCTGGTGGTCTGTTACAACAGATCCATCAACTGAGGCAGATATCCTCAGGGAAATCCAAGCCTTACGACGCCATGAAGTTCCGGGTTCCGATGGGATTTCCTCAACTTTATTTAAAGATGGAGGAATGGAACTAGTCAGAAAACTTCACATGTTGTTCTTGAATATTTGGTACTCCGAGGAAATCCCCTCCTCGTAGGTAGAGTGGACTGTTGTCCACATCTTCAAAAATGGGTTGCCCATTAACTGCTCCAAGCATAGAGTTATTAGCCTAATCCCAATAGCGTCAAAATTGCTTTCGTCCGTCATTCTTCGCAGGTTGTACAGCACATGTGAAGGGCAAACCCGGGTTTCTCGATGGTCGTGGATGTGTTGATCACATCTTCACCCTCCGACAGCTGTTAAAGCACTGTTTTATCTTCCAAAGACCAATGATCATCGTGTTCTTGGACATCCGTGCAGCCTTTGACTCTGTTGATAGGTGTGCATTATGGCATGGTTTGTTGAGAAATGGAGTACCCGAGAAGTATGTGTCGGTCCTCTAAGAGTTGTACCATCTTGCCTCAGGTTGGGTTGGGCATCATGGTGAACTTTCGCCACTATTAGTCGTTTGCAGTGGAGTAAGACAAGACTGTCCTATATTCTCATTTCTTTTCAAATTCTCATAGAGGATGTTTCGCAGAATGTGTCATATGGCCTTTTAGACAGTGTAGTTGGACTCTTCTCAGGGAATAGAGTATGCCGATCATATGGCCTTACTAATTGACGACACACGACAATGCAACGCGCGTTAGACCGCTAGGGAATTCAAGTATCTAGACAAAGCGTATGGTTTCCACATTCGAAATGCAAGACTGGGGGCTGTGCCCGCACTTACTCCTTGTAGTGACCGGTTGTAGGTAGTCAATAGCTTCTAGTACCCCGGAAGCCTGATCAAAGCGAAAGTGTAGGGTGTATAACGCCCCAGTCCGTAGAGTGCTGCTTTACGATTACGAGACTTGGCCTATCCACATTGAGGATGCCCGGCAGCTTTCTGTTTCCGAGCACCGATGTCTCCAAAGCATTGCTTGTGTCTGATGGGAACATCGGATGAGCAATGACAAGGTGCGTCGTCGTGCGTTTGGTGTAGACAGTTGTCCTCTGATTGAGATTATCACTTTACATCGCTTTCGGTGGCTTGGACACGTATTGCGTATGTCTGCCTATTGTCAACCTTTTCGTGGTCATCTTGCACATGCCGGACAATGCCGAAATAAGTGCCGAGGAGGTTAGGCTATGTCTTGGCGTAGAAGTATAAAGAAGTTGGTTTCGGCTTTTTGCGTCGGTTGGCGCTTCCCGCCTTCCTGGTTAGGACCCAAGAGATGAGGATTTTTGTCGGTTGGACACGCTGAGGAATATGGCTCAGAACCGGCGTCAGTTGCCAGAAGGCTGTGTAACGTGTCTGCAGAACTCCTTTAAGTAAACATCGAAAACGAAAAAGCAATTTACAAAACGTGCATGGACCGAAGACACAAAAATCTATTTGTTTGGTATTGTTTATTTTTACTATTATAATTTTTTCCGCCCTACTCCATTTTCTGAAAAGTTCCATCTCTATGTCCTTGCGTTGGCACCATGCTTGTTTTTCAAGTTGATATATATATATATATATATTTATAAATGCAACTCAGAACCTGAGGCGCCCACCCGGACCATACTGAGGCATTTAGAGGTGATTCTACAAATTGTCCTTCTGCACGATGAGACCAAGAACGATTGTCAATTAGAGTACCCACAAGATAGCGCCCGGAAGAACCACCGAGAGTTCCTATTCGCTAATAAAAAGAGAAGGGCGGTTGGCTAAAAATCATTTCACTACCTGGGACCACTGTACGAATTGAATGCACTTCAAAATATCCAAGGAAGTTAACTGGAAGAGATTGGAAAATGGACCAGATAAAGTGTCATTTAAGGCCATTTGGAAAAGTATTAGTCGTTCGACATGTGCATTTCACCTCGGCTGGACGAAGTGGGAGCAAAAACAAAAGTCGATGAATTTCTCGAAATGTCAACAAAGGCTTACATTCAAAGTGATCTCACGGACAGAACCTTTACGAAATACGCAGTGGCCCTTCCGTCTCTGATGTCCTAAGACCACATTCGTTGGCCGATACATTTACTGCCTATTGTGTAATAAACTCTTCAGCCAATAAGAAATGCGAACAGTGTAAGCAGACAGAGTGAAAAAATAATGGCTAATTAAAATTATGCTAGTGAGCTTTTAATGAATGCCTTTGATGTTCTACCTGTGTGGAACTATCAGCCTAACGTGACCGCGAGAAAACAGCAGGTGCATTAAAAATTCACATATATGACGAAACGTGATTCGATCCCTTTCTTTGATTGATTCATTGCGAACTCAGTTTATCCTAAACGATATTCACGAATTTCTTATTGAAAAATGACCGCCTTAGCAGAGTGTATGGGGTTTATCAATGTAAACTGTTATCAACCTACGTATAGATTAAGTGATGTAGTTTGGTATTACTTTCTCGCCCCCTGCCATCGCAACTAGCCAACCAGAGTCGTGCAGGTTTCCGAACGAGAAAAGCGAACTTTCCCTCCCGAAGGTAGTCACCAAATAATGGCTCTAGCTAGTGCATATTGGATTTGTGAGAGAATGGTTATATGAATGGCATTGCACCTGATTTTGATAGAGCTGTCTCATTGGTTATCGGTGGTTGCGCTACTTCGGACTGCACCCGACTCCGTTATCCCATTGGCTACCAGTGCTCAGCCGACATAGGTGCGTGATCAGAAGACAAAAGTGCGCATATACAAACTGAGAAGGTCACACCATGAGTTGGAGCAACCAGTCAGGATGTGCGATCCGGATTCGACAAAAATCGCCGTGATCTAAATCGGATGAAATACACTGAACAAGATGGACCAATCAAGGCTCGACCCGGAAAACCTATGACATAACGATAGTCGCACGGGCGCAAATATGCAACCAAAGTAACCAGTAAATATGCGGTGGTTTTACCTGATAAAATAAGGTTTGTACTGGTGGTTTTTCTCACTTGAGCTAGTGGGAACGGACGATTGCGATATAGAGCCAGGATTAGCTGGCTGGAGGGCACGGTTCGGAACAGTGACTGTACGTTACACAACACGATTAGCCTGTACAAAACCGCTGCGTATTTCCCGGCTGCCGTGTCCTTTTTCTGTCCGGGGGCGAACTGGTTCCAATACTTGTACCCTTTCGGAGTACAGTTGCATGTCCGCATACCCTTTGCTAATGTTTAGCCGGTAAGACGAAATAAAGTTATCTACAGACTTAAAAAGTATTATTAACGATTTCAAGATGCACAGATTAATAAAAGCGACGGTTGACAAATAGATATATGGATTTGAACGCCTTAGACGCTACAGGCGCTTAGACAGTGGTATTAATTGAGGTGATGCCCTTCGGAAGCTCACGATTTAGAAGTTCTGCAGTATTGGTACCTACCGAATTCGACCATATACGGACCGTTAATAAACATTGGCATGGCTCCAACCGAAAAGACAACTGAACACAACCAGAAGACCATGGTCACTAAAAACACAATTGAATTTATTCACACATCTTGTCTTCATATAAAAATGCGACGAATCATAAGTGTTGCAAAAAAATTCAGGCCAATGGAACCTAGAGCTTGTTTGAAATTTTCGTTTGTATGTCGCCAAGATTCCGATTGGCTGGTTGTATTGTCAGATTATGACAAGAATGTGTCACATGATTTGCACATGAAGTCCCCGCAATTCCGATCCACAAAATTGCTGACCTCTCATTACAGGTACAATAAGATATCATAAAATCACCAATGTTTATTTACAAAGATATTCTACCTGCCGTCGAATGATACAGAGTGACAATTTATTGATTAAACACTAAGTAAAATCAACGTTTCGCATCGATTAGAAGCATCTGTCGCACTCATCCCGTTCCGTCACTCTGATGACCTCTCCTTTACCGCTTTCGAATCCTAGCCAGTAAGACCATAATAAGGGGCGGTATTTTTAAATATGCAACCGATTTTACTATTGCCACTACTACTGGAATCAATAGAAACGAGAACAATAAGACGGAAGTGCCGTTTTTTGCGATTCATCGAAAGGTGAGTCCGCCATTCTAGTCTTGTCCTGGATCCTACGGAGCCGTTGTCAGAACTGAAAAACCCTACGTTTCCGGCAATTTTGTCCTAGATAAGTGCTCATCTTACAAATTTTCGACAACCTATCAAGTCCTTAATTAACAGATGTTCTCTCATCACTATGGTGAAGTTATCAGAAACGGATGTAGCTGTCTTGTTATTGTTAATCCTAGTGACATAGGCTGATGAAAACGGGAGATACTTCGTGGTCAGTAGTTTGTAAACTACATGTCTTTTAGATTTTTTCTATTTTTTACTTCCTTTATTAATGAAACATCATCTCTCAGGAAGGGGACCACGGCCAACAGAGGGTTGTCAAGTGGAAAAATTGATCGACGGTGGAAGGATGTTTCAGGCTTAGACGCCGCGACTTTGCTCACCTGACCATCTCTGGTCATTCAAAACAAGCAATAACAGTTCATACATTCCCATGAATAAGGAGTGATCTGTAACTGACCTAATCACCATCGAAATTGAAATGAGTGACTTATTTTGATGATGCGTTTACAACTTTGATAACAAACAACTAAGATCACAATTTCGTGCTGTACGAAAATGTTCTCCCAGGGCACCAGCAGTCGAATGCCACTGGAAATCCTGACTTAACATACGTCGGTTAGTTTTTTGTCAATTTAGCGAGAACTCGCTATTGAGGATTTGAACTGAGGGCATCGAACTTCTAACGGAAAAATTAGGGAATTTCTTTTTATATTTCTGGATTGACTGTACTGGTAAATTCTAGGTTTACGGCTTGGTTGAAGTCTAAAATCACGAAAGTAGAGTGTAGCAACGAAACCTTTTGATATTTATCGTCGTGCGACCAGATTATGGTAGCTGTCTGTCTTCCTCTATATTTCTGCAACCGTATATACCCTCGTGGAGGGTGACATTACCATGTGGAAAAAATCCAGATAGGAATTTTTATTCGATTAGTTATTTTAAGTGGATAGGTTTACATCAAAAACCAAAACATTCTCCCCCCCCTAGCCCCGCCAAGAAAACGTTGTTCACCTAAGCCTGTTGAGTATTGAGCTCATTGATTGTCTCGTTTTGTGATTTCATATCGCTTTTTTAATGCGCCTCCTTGTTGACCTTGATCCCTGCTCAAATCAGTAGTGTGTCTAGTTTCGATCTTTTCCTACCTGGCGTTGTGTTTCCGCAAGTCCTCCGATCCTCAAGGATCCAGAAGTTTTCTCTGACAGGAACATCCGAGCGTATTCAGATCCTATCGTTATTCCAATACCCTGAAACGATGAAAGGAAATCGAGGTTGAGAAGTCCGTGCTGACAGACAACTTCCTTGTGATCGGCTATTTGATTTGATTCCCGGATGAACGTATGGTTTCAGTGTTTGTATATGGGTTCCAGGACCTCGGATAAGCGGACATTTGGCCGAAGAAACATTTGGTCACTGGATATTTTAAGCGAAGAGATGTTCGATAGCTGGAAATCTTGTTGAACAAACATTTGGTCAACAAACGTTTGGTTTAAAAATGCTACCTGTCAAATAGGACATTTTTTCAAAATCAAATAGAATTTTGTGAAAACGTGAAGCCCCTTAACAAAATCGAAGTCTGTTGTTTGGGTATAGTACAACACGGTCATTCTGAAACTTTATTTTAATGGTTTATAGTTGGATCACTTAATGTATAATTCTAGCATCATCTACCCGTCGAGTGGTCATGCTTGCTTCAAACCGTTTGAAGGTGAATTGTACATCGTCAGACTAGGAGGTGCAAATTTAGAAATAAGTTTGACCTATGCCCTTGCCTCGTTAGCTTGCGTTCAAGGGATTTATTCAGTTGGGAGAATCACGAGCATAATCTAATCGGGAAGCGTTGGACAGACAGGGTAAATTTATCTTAATCAATTACCATTTGGTACTGTGGATGATTCGTCAAACTGTTTGGGTTGCCACAAATGCAGAAGCCCATTTAGTCTCATCGCCTGTTACTGTATCCACATTGCTACTGAGTATTTCCCTTATTTCTAACTAAAGATCACAGCAGATAGGCTGGCGGTGGCCAAGCAAACAAGGTCGTAGCGTTTGGACGTAAAGGTCGTGGGTTCGAATCCTCCCACCGCCGGTCAACTTCCCCACGTGACAGCCCTCTGTTGGCCGCGGCCCCCTTCCCGGAAAATGATGTGCATTGTTGTTTCATTAATAAAGGAAGCAAAAGATAAAAGATAAAAAGATTTCTAAAAGTTGGGACTGAACATTTGGTACATTGTTCTACTACTAGATGTGTGCTATCCACGAGGTATTAACTGGTAACCACACAACCTCGCTAGTTGATTGTATTAGCAGTAGCAGTAATGGAACACGATTTATTTGACGAATTTCGGAGACGCTCAAACCTACTGACACAGTAGCCGTTCAAGAACGCGATTCACACATCCATTTCGACTTATGTTGATATGATTTCGGTAGAACCAGGATACGAACGTGTCAGACAGTCCGTGTGTCATAAGCTCTGCCATGTAGTTGCCCCACTATCGAAACACGGTGTAACCGGCTGATAAAAGCCACTCGACAGCAAATGTGAGCAAGTTCTTCTAAAGAAGCTTCAGAAAAAAACACCACAGATTAATAGTAGTACATGTTGCCGGTAAAATGTAAAACTTATAATCGATCGGACATGGGTTGACTGAATAACTTCGTGGACTCAGTAACAAAACGTTGTGGAAGTGGTGCAGCAGGAGACATGAGAAAATAGCAAAATGTTGAAGAACATGTAAATAGGTGACTGAGGGACTGAACAAGTGAAAACACATTCCATTTGTTAAGGTCGGTAATTTTGTGACCGTGACAGTAGAAAATGGGATATTTGGGAGGTAAATGGTGGTGATAAGGGAAAGAATGAGGAAGATAATCAGAAGAAAAAGAACAGAGCACGTAATTGCAGCGGACTGCCCCAGTGGAGTAAACAGTTAGACGAAATTTCACTTCCACGGAACTTCCGAGGTCCAAACGGCTGGACACGCTACCAAACTTCTCAAGTAATTGTAGTTTTGGTATTCAAAATGGTTTGGTATTCGGAATAATCATGCGGAACCTAACCGACAGCAAAGAAGGCCGGATATGGACTGCCAATAAGCGCTAGAATGACCCAGCAACCGAAAGACACGTTCTTTCAGGTTTACTTACAAACCCTGCTTTTACATAATGGGTATGAGGAGTCCAGATTCGTGGGATAATTTAGGGGCAATGGGACTCGGGGTATGCCAGTACTCGTGTGTTTACACTGTTCTGGTTGTCTGTCTGCCTGCATTTGCGTGAAGACTCGCCACAGGTGACTATAGTATGGCTGGGTTTCTTCCGTAGTTCTTCAAGAAGGCACCCCGAACAAAAGACGATGGTTTCAAACGAGCTGACTTTTTCGTATCGGGAGAAAGGGAAGAACGTGGCTGCTGTACATTGGCCGTAAATTTTCAATCGGTTCTACCTGGCGGCCACTATCTCCCGTTCTCATTAAGTCCAACAGACAAAAAGTTCTTTTATTAATCAAAATCGAACTGCTTTCATTGTTCTTCAATGATCAGTGTGCACTGGTAGATTCTTCTGCAGGCCGATTTGTTCTAGCGTTATTCATGGACTTTCTCAAGCGGCCTTATAGCTGAGACCATCGACTGACATAACCGATTGATGTTATCAGAGTAATGGGTAAACCTAATCAAAATCCATTACCCTTGCACTAGCCTTAACAATGTTGTAGTTGTGTCACTTTCAGATGTTCCATTCTCATCTTTTCTCAAACGCAGTGCCCGTAATCTATTTGGAGTGACAGCCTGCTCGACTGAATCTACCCTATATTAACATTTCCTTCTAAATTGCTTGGAGGAAATAACAGTTGGTCCACAACTCAGGAAGACAACAGGGCCCGTTCTTTATAGACGATATCGCCTTATTGGACTCAGTTTGATTTTTTTGTTGTTTACTAGGCGTGTTTCAGTTAATCGCCTCTTGAAGTGGTCCTGTATTCATTTATAAATAAGTGTCACAAGAACAGAGTGTATGCAGCACCACACATATTTACTTATGTTAGCAAATCCGCTCTTCTAAGTCCGCCAGACGCAAATTTGCTGAATACTCTTCGTATTTTCATCCCCTTCTGAGACCAGTTTTACTCCCAAAAATATCTTCGTCTTAGAGTTGTTGTTTTTGCTTTTGTTGTTGTTATTGTTATTGTTTTTGTTGTTGTTGTTGTTGTTCTCGTGACTGACTGGACACCGGTCAACCGGAAGCGCAAGGCTTAGCTAACTGAAGCAGTTCGGAGTTTAGTCGAGAACGACAGTCTTCAAACAGTTTTCCCTTTGCTTATCTTACCCTCGTTTAGAGCTGTGAATTCTTTTCCAGGGCACCCGACCTAGCCATGTAGCAACCCCTTCTTAACTTATCACCACTTACTGAGTCTAAGTCAAGCCGGTCAGAATATTGTGCTGTCCTGAACAGAACACTATCATTCATAACTTTTCAATCTGTTCAGAATGCAATATCTTTCTGGCCTGTTTGAATTGTTCCAGTGATCCTTGCACAGTTCATCTAGCCATTATTGAGTCCATAAAACAATTAGAGGTAGCCTTGCCTTCCGATCATTACCGCTCATCTCACATCGTCAACTGCGTGCACAAGCGTTTTTCAAATTTAAAAAGCGTAACCCGTTACCAGTTGATTGTATTCTTAAACCTGCCGTTGTCTGTCAACGAAGCGGTTCTTCAGATAATACGGTGCTGTTTGGATGTGAATGTCACAAGTGTGAATCCTTCAGCCTTCCTCATTAGGAAGCCACATCATGGTTGGAACACTTTTTGCCGAAATACTTTACGTTTGTTTCATGGTAAGTAGAGGAAGTGAACGACTATACAGTATGTGGAATTGAAATTAATATACGGAATTTGGTCAGCCATAATAACGAACGCACACGCACTACTAATGGGCATTAAATTGGCTATGACCAAGCCACGTAACCGAGGACAGCGAGGATACCACAATAGATGGGAAACGTTCAACTTTTATTTGTAGCTCATAGACTTATATACAAAACTGGAGATATTCTGATTGGTGGAGCACAATCCGTCCAATGGCTTTAGAGGAAAGTTTGGGCCTCACGACGGCCAGAAAACACGGCTTCCATTGGTTGCTTGTCTACCCCGGCCGGCGTGAAGCTGTACCGGACCGCACCGCGTGATTTCCACGTAGGCTCATCATAACTTACCGTTAAATTATTTATTCCATATTTATTAGTGAAATGATTGTCGTAGTTACTTGGTCTTTAATCATAGGTTTTACCTTCTGCTCGTGATTTCATTCATAAAGAAATTCAAAACTAGCCGTACTCTTTATACCATTATTACAGGGATTTGTATCAAAAATATTCGGAGTTCAGTGAGAATGTCTCTCTTTAACACAACCTTGTAAGAGCGCATCTGCTTGCATATTGCAAAGCAATACGCAAAATGCAGATTGCAATGCACACTCAAATCTAACTCGGTAAGATTGACCACGTTTCAACCCTATTCAGATGAGGTCTCAATGAGCCACCCGAATGAGACTTTCGAACAATGTGGATATAATTCAGAAATAATTTGGGAAATCGCGCAATCTACCTCTCCCTTCTTGTAATGGGAACCAATCTCTGTGATTGAGGTCTCCTACTACCAATATCATCCCCGATTGACTTGGTCTCAATTCAGCAGTGTTTTCGGAAATTGTTGCCGTTAATTGTAGGGCGATCAACCGAATCTTGAGGCCTTCACTTTTGATGATGCACCTACTTGTAGACGAGCCAGGAGATACCTTACGGTACCTACGACCATATAACCCTTTTTCAACACAAAAAACAGAAGCTTTCAGAAAATTGGAGTTCGTTGCCAACATACATCTAAAGCAATGACGATGTAATTTATTAAATGTACATGAAAGAATCACAACTGGAAATCACCGACATCAGTTACTTGGAGCTGCTGACCACAGTACATTTCGTAACATTTCATCATTGGGCTGTGCGGAAAATGAACTCAACTGTCTAGAAGTTTACTGAAAGCGGACTTAAAAAAGTATATATTTTCAAAAAAAGAAACGCTCGGAACCGTTTGACACAAACTGGGGCTTGTTTTTCTTTCGTGTTGCCAAGTGAACAGATTCGTAATGGGCTTGACAACAGTGAATGGAGGCTAACAAAGCGTACGTCAAGGGAAAATGACCACGGGATACACTGTGGTTCTTACTGTACCCATTCGCTCCAATCTTCCGTGTGTTCGTAGGGCAGAACCTTAGACTAACATATCGTGCTATTTCTTATCCTACTAACGCTTTTTCCATTCTGTTCTTTAAACTGGCGAACATCGCGCATGTCTCACACCAAAACACCAGTGAGAAGTTTGTATTCGAGACTCTCGATGATACTGCGCGCAGCTCGGGGTTCAGAACTCGGTTCACTTAGGACATGCCTTCTTCATGAATACGTCTGCCCAAAATTTCCCCTTGGGTTACTATAAACACCAACTGATCCGCATAGACCT
Source organism: Fasciolopsis buskii (assembly GCA_008360955.1). Lineage (NCBI taxonomy): Eukaryota > Metazoa > Platyhelminthes > Trematoda > Plagiorchiida > Fasciolidae > Fasciolopsis > Fasciolopsis buskii. Next base: position 73,760 of record LUCM01008135.1, read on the forward strand.
CGTCAACTCTGAGCTATAGATAAACTTTCGCGGAATTTTATCCTATTATTTCAACATAATCCTATTATTTCAATTATTGTGCTTCGGACAGTAGGACCTTTCACTATTGGAACGTTAGGTTGATGCTTTCAAAAGTGCAATAGTGTCATACCATCTGGCGCAACTAAGAAATCGGTCTCATTGGCACGTGCATGGAAGATTTTTTTCCTAACGGAATAGAACCAGTGTAATTCAGTCCTACTCACTCTCGCCGAGATCTCTCTATGAATGGCTTGACCTGTCAGTTTTAAAGTGATCAGTTTCACGTTCAGATAGGCAGACAGATAGGCGGATATACAAACAGACAAACAGACAGATAGACAAACGCACTGTTTTGTTAGAGGTTCAGTTCACCAGACCCTATTTTATTTTTACCGTCACATTTTTTGAATGAAATGCGACATTATTGATTGTACGCAAAAGTCTTTACAATACAATACAAAACAATACAATACGTTACAATACAATACAGTAGTCATCATATAAGTTTTTGCTGCGTTAGAACAACATCATTATGACAAATCGATAAAAGTCACGTTGTTCAACCAAATGCATCAGTTGAACTCAGGAAATAGCAAAATCGATAGCATTTCGGTGATAAGCGAGGTACTTAGCGAATAGAATGTAACGCCTTGAATTCTATGATGAATTTATTGATTGTTGATTGGTGTCAAGGCAATATAGGGAAACGTCACTGCACCCCACCTGTTTCAGTCTGATAGCACCACGAGAGTGAATTTATTTTTGGCTGTCACAGCGCAACTTGTGCGACATATTCCAATGTGTTCGTAACAAGCAGCTAAAATTTAAGCGAATACGTTTGATAACATCAGTTCCAACGAAGAGTACAGTAACAACCGGGATCAAACTGACACAGTCATCGTTCATATTCAATGACCGATCAACGTTGTGTTATTCAGTGCCGTCGCCCAGTCAGCTTCGTCAAACCAACCCGGATTTCACACTGACAAACATGTTCCATTGGCCCAACCATCTATTCTCCATTAGGTTCAAGTCTTAGTTGGATTTCTGTGGGCTTGTCCTGTGCAATTTATATTCGCTAACAAAAGATTCTAGTGGTTTAGCACACTGGGACATGAATGATGCTAGTACGAATCCTTTCCCATTGTCGGAAACTTCATCATGTGGCGGCAATCCCATTCCGAATATAAAGTCCGTTGACTTCGCGGTAATATTGGACCCACAAGGAGAACTAAGAAGAAACAATAGAAGTTCTTTCCTGGAGTTTCATGATGAGCTGAGCATAGCGATTCAAATTTTCCTCTCAAGACTTCCGTTATCTCAGGTAATACTCTGATATTTGCTCTAGTTGTACAGTATAAACATGTAAATGAAATCCACTTACTAGGACCACGTAACCACGGTTTCAGTTTGATAAATGAAAACGACTTCATGCCAAGTGGGGCGCAAGTTATCAGTTCGGAATTTTGAACTATGTGCTGTCATTCAGAGATAATATAATATATATATATATTAGATAAAACAAATGGGGAATAAAACGGGTTCTGCCTGTGAAAGTGTGAGACGAGCTTGATGCATGTACAACCGTTTAACAAATGGAAACTGACTTTCGTAACTGTGACATTAAGTCAGCTTGTTTGATTGATATCAGGTAATGAACCATTTTCTGCTATGTCCTACTTGTCAGCATTCCTGACTGATGAATCGGTCGTGATAGAGTCCTTTCGCCCACGAGTAAAACGTGGATACAATAAATTCTGACTCTGAGACTATGCATGATAGTGAGAAACAGTGGACAAGTTTTGGGATCCCCGTCTGTCCCGGTGATTCGTAGGCCCTTCCCCGCACCTGGGAAGTGATTCTTTTAAACTCTTTGCCTTTTCGGCTCGTTTCATTTGACGTTCGCAGGCTGAACAGATCAAAATGTTTGTATTCCCATTTCAGGATTAGCCATGACTCCGTGCATGCGACCATATAAACCGTACGACGGATACAATTAAAAATATGACAGATATCATAGAACTGACCCAAAGTTTTCCACCTGGGCGAGATTCGAAGCCAGGCATAAGCGCAACTCATATAGTAGTAGCAAGCCGTGAGTAGTGATCACCTGTTCATTCTTCAACCATCTCAGTCTGTTTAGAATGCGTATAATCAAACAAGGTTAAAGAGCATGTCCTTTCCTGGTGAAATTCCTAAGGTAATCAAACTTTCAGTGACAAGCCTTTCAGTACACACCTCCCGCCCCCGCCCAGACGAAAACCTGCCATTTATTTTGTGGCCCTCATTTTTCCTCTCTGGTTTCTCTCACTCGTGAGTAAGGCAGTCAGCGGAAAACGGTCAGTGTGCGAATACTGGCCCTCGATCAATTTATTGTCACATGGTGTGCCACCCAAGCTTCATCCAGAACTTTTGCTCTCAAATATCTGATCTGTAAAACAACGAGGAATCGGTTATTGGGTACTATACATTAGACTCACACGCACATACACACTGCACAGGCAAAACTTGACGTCAATGATATTTTACGGGCATATGATCTCACGGCTGACCAAGCCGAAGTGAGCCGGTATTCCTCACAACCGAAACGAACGGCTAATTCACGTCAGGTTATGTACACCCGCTGATGGGAGGTCTTATTCGCTCACAAGAACCCCAGTCAAATAAGAACAGAAATCGAACTCGAAATAATTACGTCATTTTTTTCTGCAGGAGGTTGCACACTGGTGGGCGCCTACGATCCACCATAAATATACCAGCACACACTGGTAGGGGACTGCGTGTGTGTGTGTGTGTGTCTGTGTGTGTGTGTGTGTGTATGCACCCTTTTCGTTAGTCCACAGCCAACAATGACGGAGAAGTGATGCACACATTCAAATCGCCAATTGAGGCGTACTGTATGATCTGCAACCATAGATAAACACCTGCACAGACGCATACAAATGTATACCTCAAGGAAAAAGGTGTACGGATTAAGTACATTAGGTTCCGGAGGAACTCTCATGTTTGGTACATGTGGGATGAAATATTGCCATTCCGTAATCCTATTTTACTAGTTACATTGAATCTATTAATTCGTATAAGTTACTTGTCAATGACTCAGTCAGATGCCAAGACACTCACACGGAGAAGTCGATTGGGATTTAGGTGTATTTTCGCACGATCATCACGAACAATTCGTTACACCCGTGCTTGTTTTGGAATGACTAAACAGAGAACAGCACTAATCATCATACTAGATAACCGGTCCGTCGATGGGACACATGGAATTAAAAGTTCACTCATGCACAACACATCCAAAAGTCCACGACCGCAGTTGGAATCGAAACGGACACCTCAAAATAAATGCAAATCAATTCTGAAATCTTTGGGATCCTGTTCAGCTGTGTTGTTCTTTTCCCTTGCAAAGAAAGCTGCAGGGCTAGTCCAGTGACCTAATTCAGATTGATTGCTGTGTCACAGGAACAGTGATTCACGCAACACTAGGTGCTCACATATGTAATTCGCTTTCGAGAGCCCTGTCCAGAGTACCTCATGTGAGAAGCATCTTCCAGGCAATTGGAAGATCGCCGATTCGATTATGGCTCGTGATGTCGACTTTTGGATACGCAGTGTCTAAGCGGATTCCGCATTTCCCATAATTTACGGTTACTGGTGCCATCTCAAAATAGGAGCAGACTTACGACATCGCTGTCTTCTACAGATTTGGTTGCCGACTTTTTCAATGGACAAGGCAGCGACAGCGACAACTCTAAAGTGCTCCCGAACGGGTCTGCAAAGTAACCACCGAGAGTTTGGCTGAAAACAAAACAAGAAGACGATCATAAAACATAAAGCAGACGAAAAAGAACCGATTAAAAACGTGCTATCGTGGAGCAAGGGGACCTAAAAAGGGTGATAACAGCTGAGAGCATTATGCGAACACATTGAACTGGACTAGCAAGTCTGTATGGTGAATTGGGAACAGAAAAAGTCGCCATGAGCTAGTAGCCAAAGGATCGATCTTGCCGTCATGAGTGTATGATAATAGGCCATTCATAAGACCGAAAATACTGTCATTCGCATCGTTGAGTAGTAATTTGTACGTTTTCATTTTGTTCAGTCCGTTGCCGTCGAAACGCATACAATCTTTTCTCATGTATGAAAAGTAAGACAGTGGTCGACGATTCAGATGAACTGAAGAAATAATCGAAGGTGACAAATGTGGGAAATATTTTATTGGCGAGGAGCAAATTTTTTTGTCAGACAATGACAAATAGAAAGAAAGGATTTGTTAGAACAAAAGATGCATGAAAATGTTTCCACTTCTGAGTAAAGCCTCCTTGGCTAGCCTCAGTTGTGAAACAAAGGAAAGCACATGTCCTGTTCAGTGGATTCAGCCAAGAACGTACTTCTAGCCAGTAGGCCTATATTCCACCGTCTACTTCAAGAAACTTAAACTCGAGGCTTATAAACTTGCTGAAAATCTGATACATACACCAGGTTGCTCCCATGGTTGCTGATGCTCAGATGAATCAAGGACGGGACTGGGCAGATGAAGCATGGTTGGCCGGGTAGGAAACAGAACCAGGCAGCATACGTTAGTCGTAGATAAAATCATTCTTTTACCCAGTCATGATATGGTTAATCATGGATAACCATTTGACTTGTCTGAACTTGATGTAATTTAATTTACTAGCAAGTAATCGATATGTTTTCGTTATATTTATGCACCGTAGACAAAATTTATTCACTGAATTTTACGGTACGAGTGAATGCCGCGTACAGACTGAATTGTCAAACTAGTGGGCTTCACCCCGAACATCTGTTTATTGAAAACGAGTGTATTTGAAGGATGACCTCGCCTGCCCTACGAAATCGCTGAAATAGCATGGTTGTCCGTGAGGACGATTTGCTGCCGTTTTATTTTTCCGCCAATAATACCAATAGTCGAGATAATAATAATAATAATAATAACAATCCTTTTTTACCGTCTTGCTTATTGAACAGCAATTACACAATAATTCCTGAGAGGTGGGGATGTGGAGTGGTTGCGCCCATTAGAAGGTTAGTGTATGCGAATATCAGTTCACTAGGTCCAATTGTTGCTGTAGCTCAACCGAAATGTTTGTCCAGCCAGCATTTTGGCATTTTCCTGATTTGTACTGATTCAATGTTTTCGTGCAGATGTCGTGGTAAATTTCATGACGACTATAGACGAATTAAGAACAGAGGGAACCAAACAATTAAAAATTTGGCCTTGTAGAGCACGGCCGCACCTTGTAGATCTGAGGCGGGAATCCAGCTGATTCTAATCTGTAATAAGAACCTATGGAAATTGAAACGAGTGATATCCGAGAAGATTATCTCTAATTTCATTGACCGTAAACAGAAACAATCGGGACGAGGAAACAATTCGGTCTAACAAAACAACGATCATTACCGGAACGCCACGTGAAACAATTTAGATGCTAGATGCACCTCACGACAAAACAAAACTGAGAAAACAGATCGCATCTGTTGCACTTTATGACCTCAGTTAGGTCAGATATTGCAAATATGCAAAAGGGAAAGTTCTCACGTCTTTCAGCTACTCGGAGAATGACTGTAAACCAACGTGAATGTGATGCCTTATCTCACTGTACTTGATGCCTGGTTTTTCAGTTCGGTAACCATTACGGTGTGGTTCAGACTGACAGTAAACTGTCATAGTGAATGTCAGAACGCCACTAGACTTGTCTGTTGAAGTCGGTGTCATGATGTACAACCGGAGGCTACAGTAGTGGAGTGCCAAAGCCACACAGCGGCAGCCACCACGCCAGAGCCAGAAAGCACACCTGTTGCCATTTGGCAAACGATTGAAAATCAGATCACATAATTCACTTGCTGTTGCTAGAACCCATGACCATACGACCTTGCACTATTTGTCCGGCTAAATTACTAGATTCTAGTTGTACGAAACTAATCATGTGAATGTGTTTACAACTATAATTCCTAACAGAATACCAAATGGTTCATTTCATAAACGTATCTCAAACTGTTCTAGATTGGTGGTTTAAAGGATGAAAGAAATCTCAGTATATTGTACAACTGGCATGTTTTCGTACCGACCAAACGGCCCAATGGTACCGTAGGTCCGTATTTCCACGCTTTATCCTCATGCTTGTGTTTCTTTGGGGCATGTGATGATAAACTGTTTGGAGTGGGCGTGCAAATTTTTCCATCTGCTGGTATTCATCATTCGCAATCGACCGCATGCATCTACATCTATCTTGTTCTATGTCCTTCTACCGTATAATTACCTAAAGATGAAAATGGTTTGTCATAATCTTTTTCATCTTTTCCCCTTCTCACTCCTACCTGCGGACTAACACGAATAAGGAGTTAACTATTCCTGTTATCCCCAGTTTGTTGGCTTCCAACTTTAGCCGGTGTCCACAAAGCAAGATATTATCAATCTCGGTGGGCTTAAGAAGCCCAAACCCAATAACGCTTGCTAGTGCTTGTTCTCCAAACTTCGGATACAGATTGTGATTGGCCACCAATTGCCACACAATCCACCTACATCTCGATCCACTTATCCATCATATGGTTTGGTTATCGATCTTCATGTGTTCGGTTCTTCATCCCGTGGCATCACCACTTCGAAGAGTGAGCGATTGTCCGTGTCCTAAATCCGGATTACTCATGAGTTCAAGTACGTGACCTTCATTAGTTGCCCGATTATGATTCAGAACAAGTAAATGGTGATTTCTTGTACGTAAATTGTTTGTCACAGGTTTTAGCAGATCTGAATTAATCAGTCGACACAGGGTAAACCTTTCCATTCTGAGTCTGTCACTTAATTGGCCCTGCAAAATTCTTACTCTACAGTTCTTGTCCTACATCTTCATGCAGGGTGAACAATGAACGCTTAATTTGCCGTGTCGTACAGATTTTTATTCCTCATTGTATCTGCACTTTTGATGTTGACTGAGACTGCTGTAGTTTTCGAACAGTGGAGTCAAAGCTTCGGTCATATGTATACACACATAAAAGTGTACTTAAAAAAGAATTTGAAGAAGTATGGTGAAGTAGAAAATGTTTATTGTGACCTTTCGGTCCAAATGACGATTCGTTGTCAAAAGCGAATGATCCAATATGAAAATACCCATGTATAAGCATCAGTATGCAGATAAATATCGTTAACCGTCTCTCTTTCACGTCATTCACGAATGAATCAACAGTCCACGTCATTTCCAGGTAGGGTGCTACAAAAACAGGGGCTGCCAAGTGGTTACGTTTACCGATAGTGGGAAGATTCGAACCCATAAGTTTCAAGTCTAAACCCCACAATCTTATCCTTCTGATCACCGCTGGTCAGTAAACAGAGCCACCAGAGGCACACGTCCGGCTTCTTAGTCACTGTCGCCCATCACCATCCCTCAAAAAATCATCTCCAGACTTAATCATTGTCAGATTATGACGCAACCAGCTACTGCAGTTCTAATCCCCAAAAGGAGATTGTAATTCACTTAAATTCATCCCAATTAAATGAGGTTCTATACTGTTATATATATATACATATATATATATATATATATATATGCCAATTGGTAGAATTGTGCCTGTTAGCGTACTTCAAGTTAGAGGGTACATTTTAAGAATAAGTGAAGGGAACCCCAATGGGCTCACCAATATCTGGCTTCATTGCAGAAACTGGATAAAACCATCATGCAGGACATCAGACCAGAATTGTGTCTGCGTTATGTTGACGACACGCTCGTAATCATTAAACGATCTGAACTACAACGAACTTTCACTGTCATCCATGGAATTTTTTACAGAAATCAAGTTCACTATGGAGACAGAACATGAGAACAGTCTGCCGTTTCTAGAGGTGCCCATCACACGGACAATTACAAGCAAATTGGGAACATCTGTCTGCCGCTAAAACACGCACGCAGATTAAATCCTACAATTTCAAAGCAACCGCCGAAGCTGTCGCAAGAGAAACTGCATCAAGACACTTTTAAAAAGGGCACAATCCCACTGCAGCACTGCTGGGTGAAGAAAACAAGAATAACATCTGTTTCAACTATTTCTGCGTAACGGGTACACACGAAGCTTCATCGGACGAAGCACTAACAAAAGGCAATACCGGGAAACGATCGCCGAACAGACCAAAGCACGAACCGTCTTGCCGTATATCAAACATGTCTGTAGTATATCAACAAGCTTACTCAAGCCCCATGGAATTGAAGTAGCGCACAAGCCAACAAGAACCGTCGGTGGCCAAACGAACAAGGTCGTCGCGTTTGGACGTAAAGATCGTGGGTTCGAATCCTTCCACTGCCGGTCAACTTGCCCACTTGGCAGCCCTCTGTTGGCCGCGGCCTCCTTCCTGAAAATTGATGTACATTGTTGCTTCATTAATAAAGGAAGTAAAAGATAAAAAGATAAGAAGAAAGATTCTACCGAAGACCAAAGAACCGACAGTTGACAAGAATCGAACTAACGTTGTCCACTAAATCGACTGCAAAGATTGCGAAAAACAGTACAAGGGACAAACCGGAAAGAAACCGGGGACATGGATCCATGAACACCAAATGACAACAAAAAGGCACGACCCACTTTCCCCAATTTCAGTTCGCGAAGACCGAGAAGGTCACAAGTTTAACTTCGAAAACGTGAGGATCGTCGCCCAGGGAATTTCTCGAAGCTTGGCATGCCTCGGAAATATCGACAAGCAGACACATTGATCTGAACCACGTATTCCTATCGATCCGATCAAAGGACCAATCAGCACAAGCCAGTCGAAACGAACGCTGATTCACCCACAACATATCAACACTAGTCGAAAGTGAACAAAACAACTGGGCAGCATCTCTGCTCTACCACTTCACCCAGAGCAGACAAGCAACGACTAAAAGGCTAGGTGACCCATTTAGACGGGCAATGGCAACCACATTCTCGCCGCAATATCATAGCACTGACAATGTCAGTTCGGCTGGTGATGAAACGTTTGCAATCAAATTGTCCAGCTCAGCGAACAAGCCTGTTGAAAGTGAGCTACGAGAAAAAACGTCATTTTTAGCCTGCTATAATATATATTTATATATAGTATACACATGCGTATATATACATATATATATATGAGTGTCTTAGCTGCAGTACTTCTTGTTTACGGTTAAACGCAGCAGTTTGGGCTGGTTTATCCAGAAAACTTTTTTTCTGGTTTAATGATGGATAGAATATCTCTTCATTTTGTCTTGGAAAATTTCCTCGTACTTCTAGCGTTATCCAACTGATTTTATACCACACAACCACCACGTGATAATCACACAAATTCCGCTCCTCCCTGCCCCAAACTCGTCCTCTATCCGTCAAGTGGACAGTGACAATATAGACGAAAATTCGCGTGACTACCATGGTCGTGGCTGTGCTCACCGGGCAGGCAAATAATTTACGAAATCTGTCATTCATTTCGTTTTTGAGAAAGATGAGAACCGATGTCCGTGGATTTGTCTGCCTAGCTCTGTCCATCATACCAACACAAAAGGCGCACAAAATGGCACGATATTTGTAATCGATCTGGACACCTTTTACAATGAAGCGTACAAATGAATATTGATCCTATCGTGAACATTTTGTTGGAAGTCGAGCTCATCGATAGTGTCCGTGTTTTATCACAGAGCTGACACTGGTCCAGTCTAACTGAAATATCTTGTTTCTTCGAACTCGCGGTGGTCAAGCTACCATCATCCTGGCATTTGAAAACTGAACGTCGCAGGTTCGAACACTGCCACCGTCAATCAGTTCCAACTTTGAGTGATGTACGCTGTTGTTTCATTACTGAAAGAAGTAAATGATAAAAATTAAATAAGGTGGAAATTCCGTGTTGTCTAGTCACAACTGCCTGAATCATCGAGAAAGTTAGCTGCCTGCACTCTTTCGGAAAGGTTGAAAGGCAAGCGCTATACGACCCTAAACAACCTACAGCAATTTAACGTGTGATCCGTATCAGTTGCACGGATGATTTCTGGACTGCGTACTGCGCTGTTGATCCTCGTGACGAGTCACTAAATCCTGTGCTATCGGTTTGACCGAACCAAGACCTAACTGTCGCGGCAAAGAACTCCGCTGTGCATCACCCGAAGCACGAATAATCAGTCCACATGAAACCATTTGCACGTAGATCAAAAACCATTCTGATGTTTGCATTAACATCGTGTGTGTGTGTGTGTGTGTGCATTAGGCTGATGAGAAGTAATGGGAAGACACATTTGGTCAGTGCATTTGGTCTCCCAGATCAGCTAATATGTTGCTCTGGAAATTTCATCGGAAAACAACTGGTCACTTTGAAAATACCCTAGAAATTTCCTTACAATACCGACTGGCTTTAATTGTATCTTACTGGTCCGTTTGTTTAGCTTTAGAAGAACTTTGCCTTATTTGTTTTTTTTTTCGATTTCCGAATGGATCAATACAACGTAAATTTAATTGGTACCTAAAATCGCGTTCCGAAAAAGTCATTCCCATTTGTTATGAATGTATTTCGGATCTGTTTTTCAAAGCCATTTGGATGTATTTTTGTCTTTCTGGTGGTATTCCAGGTACTGAATGCAATCGTGTTTGTTTGCCCCAAACGGTTACTAACGCACCCGTCTCTTTACTACTGGAGCATCGCAAATCGGGCCAAAGGCTGAAATGGCCACGGATTTTGCAGTCGATATGTAACCAGTTTGTTCGTCGTGGATTATTTCAGAGGAAAGACAGTTAGTAGAATATCGCCAATTTTCTGTTGCACGTATTGTCCGAATTCACCATCGCGGAGCTCTGACAGTCAGGAAAACATTCACAAAATAATGTGCGAAATTTATTAGGCCAATGTAACAATCCCACTTTTGGATTTTTTCTTCAAAATCAGATTTTAATTCTATCATTCAGTCTTGGTTATGGTTATTATGTTGATACTCTTAATTCTTCGCGCCCTGTGCCGTTAGTGGCTCTTTGAAGAGAAGAAGTCTGTCATGGCTGCCGCACACAACTGACAATTGGCACCGAGGTTCTTACACACATCGACACAGTTCATTTTTCACTGGCCAGTACCGTAAATCATAAGAAGGACAAATAGATTTGTCTTTGCAAACAGTTATACGTCGCCACTGCCGTCTCATTGAGGACACCAGCGTCGCTATGGAGAGATGGCGTACCAAAACAATGTCTATTGACGTTTGATTACATTTACACGGAAAGTGTTCAAACTAGTGTGGTCGGAACAGTTATGCGGGTGCTGAAAGACGAGCGATGGTGCACCCGTTTCCAATGGTCTCAGTCAAGATTCTGTCACTCTAGCCTTCTTTCAATGGTACATTTGCGGTTCGGATCGAAACCTTCTAGATGCTTGATATCTTCACCTTCCAAAGATCCCGTTTCACATGTACAAATAACAACTAGTCGGATTGCTAGAACACTGAGTTTGATTTTGCGGTCGATCTCGTTCCTTCATCAGAGACGATTTCAAAGCTATGGAGATTTCAATCGAGTTGTGTGGCCTGACATCATGGGAGGTTTGTCGGCCTATAAGGTTTGGTGGAGGCGAGAACCTCAAAGTACGTAACCATATATATCGTTTGGCTATTCAGGTGGGCATAACAACCGCATGCCTCGATAGACATTAGTTTCAAATTCCAGAATTTCAATCCCATGAATCGGAATTGTTGCTGAACTTAGCTTTTTGGGGTCAGTATTTAACTAGTCAACAAAATGTGCATCAAAACAGGAAAACAATCGGTTATCAAATCACGTCAATGCACGACTACGATTTTATCGCCTGGATGTCTAACTTTCATTGCTATCGCTGTGTGACTAAACGCAAGATACGCGCAGTGACATGTATTTTCTCGTGATTCACTCACTTTTACTCGCTCCAGGAATTCTGTCTTACCGTTCAGTACGAAAACCTATTTCAAACTGGAACGCCTAGTTTCATTTAAGACCATATTCTGAGACCTTCATATAGTGAAAGGTGCAAGATCTAACCGACACCAGGTTGGTGAACTAGTCAGCTGGTATTGAAATCAAATCGCCACTTTGTGACTCTGGCACCCTGCCCTTCATGCGATAATCAACATCTAATGGCTTCGTAGAAACGATAGAGAATCTCAAGTGTGGCCCGTCTCGTGATGGTTGCAAGTGTGCACCGCACACCACCAGATCGAGGTGGATGCCGTTGTTACATGATCGATAGCTACGGTCACAAAGACCGCCGGAGAAATCTGAAATCTGTCCTTTCGGATACCGCGTGCCAGCAGCAAAAAATAACTGAGTATTTGCCTTCGAGTGTGTGAAGTGATTGCATGGCGTGAGCTGAATGTATTCCACAAATTGGTGCTGATTTGTTGATTCGCTTCAGGGCTGAAAATTTGCAATGAACCCACACATCAGTACTGTGGATTGAATGACAGGCCAGAAGGAGTGCTATTGGAAGTTAGTGAGAATCCTCAAGTGTGGGGTGCTGGATGCATTTTGACGAACATTATTTCGCGGATGTCCACAACGCAGGAGTTTTTCTTTAGAAACCGCAACCGGATTCTTTGACGCAGAAATCTCATCCATAAGATGGTAAGATGTTAACCCGAAAAGAGAGCACTGAGTGACACTATTTACCCTGGTTGAAGTCATTGACAGCGAGATACTGAACATCATATGCGAGGACCAATGTAATATGGAATTTATTGTGTTCATGTAATTCATGAGGGAAAGTGGACAGATACTGCTAGAGAGTTCAGCAGTAAAGCAATGGGACGATTAAAGTTGTTAACCAAAACTTTTGATTCTAACAGAACCTACTTTCCAAGGCTGCTGGGAGTCGCTGGATGGAAGTACGTCTACTTGAATCACTCAAACTTTCTCTTATTTTTCCTACTGAGTTACCATCTCGAATTAACCACACACTGGAAGGTCAAGAAACTATTTCGTCAGGGTCGTAACAACTGACGTTCCAGGCACCATTGCATCTTCAGTTTGCGATACACTATTCCGCGTAGGTCACGTGGTCTTGAATGCCTGCAATCCGTCACATGAATTCAGGTTTTAATCTCATTTTGAGGGATACAGCAGCTCAGGGTCCAAAAAAGTTGTCCCTTATGAGTTGCGATCTATGTAACAAAAGGGGCATTAGATCTTTGTCTACTGCAGAAAAATGAACAGTCTATTTAAATGACACATCTGAGAATGATCAATACTGAGGTGAAGAGGAACGAAAGACCCTGTCACTAAACGAATCTGTGGTAAACGATCTGCACACGTTGACAAAACTTCTTCAGTCCAAGGGGTTAGGCAAACTTCCAAAATTAAATGGGATCCGAAATCTCGAAGCATAACACTTACCAACTGGTACGTCATGTTTCTTCTTTACAATTCCACAGCCCTCTTTCCAATAGTCGGGCATCGTACTCCAACAAGATAATTGTAATATTAGTAATCGGAATAATAATGCGGAATTCGACTAATGAAAACCAAATACGGATAAGGACTGCCAGTACGCACTGGATTGGGTCCAGCCCTAACTGCACAACTCAGCACAAATAATGTCTTCTATATACAAAATACTAGGAATCGTGATTGATGAAATGTAATCGGAACAATGACATTTAGAGAACACCCATACTTTGTGTCTCCGAGGTTCTGAATGTTTGGTTGTACCAGAGTGTATCACTCGAATTGCACGTAGAATGGCCACAGTAATGCAGCGATTAACAATTTCTACACAACCAAAATTGCTTTTCTGAACCCTCGGCCCATGTTGATCCCACAGCCAACATCCGACCCCGACATCAACCCATTTAAGAGGCTGTGAAAGACTCTCGGGATCACTGGTTTTGTACAAGTTCAGAGTGTATCCCTATGCAGCTGTGGTCAAACGGATGAGACCGTGGCTTTTGGGTGTGAGGGTTGGGGTTCGAACTCTCCCCCACGTGACAGGCCTCTGTTGGCCGCGGACCCCTTCCTGGAAGATGATGTACACTTTCGTCTTATTAATAAGGGAAGTAAATAGATAAGAAATAAAAGGTGTCCGACTGCACTGATAACCTCACCTGAGTGCCGTTGGGGTAATATTGGTTAAAATATGATTCATACCCTCGAACAGCTCATTTCCTGAGGCTTTTTCGTAGTGGCATGACATACTGAGGATGACGTAGTTTGCCTTAAGACTGGTTGATTGGGTCATACGTTGCGACATCAGAAACTTCGTCGAGGCCAGATTTAATCTTTTCACCATATTTCGGCATCAGAAGGTGATTTCGAATGAAATTTGGTATTCCTGTTTACAATAGGTTCTCCTCCAACACGGTAGGATAGGATTGTTGGAGTTAGTAATAACACCGGAATCCGGAAATCCATAGAGATGTCGTAAGAGTTTGTTGCAGAATGCATGTTCATTCGCCTAGCGCGTTAACAACTCCGGTGCTCTTCAAGGCGTTGTCCTTTCCCCATATATTGTTATTGCATATCTGAATAGTTTGTCTACTGCACTACGTGTGATGATGTCACATTGTTTTGCAATCTGGTTACTGCAGTCGCGAACGTTCGTATATTTAACCGATCGTCTCGATCCTAGTACAAGCCCCCCATTCCGCTTGATCAACCAACACCGATGAAATGACCTCTGGCCAGCCCTACACGACTATCGTTAATGTCATGACCAATTTATACAGGTCTGTTCAGACCGAAGTTCATTTCTCGATTGTCCACCCACCGCACGTCTCTTGGGCTCATTGTCTCTGTCTTGGTTTTTTCATTTTGAAGATCGCTTCTGTCAGCCTCTGAGCCCGTCACAAAAATTCGACCACTTTAAGTCTGTCCGTGATCTAGGGCGCTTGGTTGATTCCATATTTATCCCCTGGTCTGCAATCAGTCAGACTCCAAGCCCGTACGTTACTCAACGCATCCCAAATAAGTTGGCCAGTCAACCCTGTTTTCCGGACCTAATCGTGTTTCACTTTTGTGTGATTCATCTCACCGAAGCAAAGTGGCGTTGAATATTTGAAATCGCCTCGTGGCCTCCCCAACATGTTCTCCTAGTCTATTTCTGCTGAATCCGACTTCTAATGTTCCACAAATGACTTAGATAAAAATCAAAACCCCTTCCCCTAATTCAGTTCCCACCTGAATATATCTCAATGCTTTAATTGCACATTCATCACTCATCGTTTCTGCTCTCACAGTGAACATTCGGTCATCGAAGTTGTTCCCGTTCCCAGGGCCGAGTACATTATGGTTACATTAGGCGTCAATTTACATCGTTTACCTTTTCTGATCCGTGGACGGAGGCAGTTTAGTGGAACGTGAACTCCTATTACTCCTATATGTGATCAATACATTTTTTCCATCCTATATTATTGTCATCTACTAATCTTCCCAGATTTCTTTAGAAAGAGTTTTCGCTTAATTACCAGCAGTCGCTTTCCTTCTACTCCGGTGACTCACTTGTCAGTCGAGTTTGCGTTGAGCACATAAAAGTCCGCGAAAATCTTCGCTCTAGAGTTTCCCCAGACCCACTCAGCTTTTACGCAATCACCCCATCTTCATTTCATTCCCATTCATCCAATGGCTTGGCATTTGGATCAATTTGCTATCATATTATGGTTTGTAACAATTACACTGTCCCACATAGCGCACGAATTTCGGTTAAAAACCGCGAATTCGTTAGAGAATCCCCTTCTAGTATCTAAGATTGTACGTGCCTCGATTTTTTGAACTTTGATTTGCCTTCAAACTGACAGTGTTAAGTCCTCCTCTGTTCTGCCGTTTTTGACTGAAAAATGAATCTTCATAAACTTACAAGAGTTTGCCGTATAGTAGAGTGAAATACGGTATAATATCTAACTTCATGTGACTGAACCTAACCTGTTTGTTAGTAGATCATTTTCTTTCATTTATTTTATTTTTTCATCTTTTTACTTCCTACATCAATGAAGCGCTAATGTACATCATTTTCAGGACAGGGACTGCTGCGAACAGCAATCGGCCAAGTGAGGAGATTGGGAGTGGGGTGGGTAGCTGACGCGTCGTGGATGATTCGAATCCACGACCTTCACGTCCAAGCAACACAACTCTATCCGCTTGATCGCCGCCGGTCGTTGCAGTTTGTTGACATTTGATTCGGCGAAAAAGGCACACCGATTCAGGAGACCGGAATCTCATAGTGCCCCTCTAGATTAAAATGGTCACCTGAAAGTCAACACATCCATTTTCTCCAAGGAGCACAAATGGATTCCACCTCACTCAGGGATGCTAGAGCGCCGACTACTCGCGAGCCAGACTAAACGTGACTCGGAAAGACTGCGGACGAAGTGGCTCACGGTATAGTCAAATCACCAAGAGGTCATGATTACGCTTCACCTTCTCCCGCTACCTCATGCTCATTTGTCTGGTGATCACGTGCATGTTGTTTGGGTTTTAACATAGTTTGTTGGTTGTACCTGGTGGACACCAACGAGCACAGTTCATTTGGTCCCACTGAGGCTTGGCACGTCATGAGCCCACCCTTTGACCTGTTGAGCTACAATTCACTGTCATGACCAGCTCGTCTTTTTCTCATCAAAGTTTGGCCGAATTTTGACCTCAATCTGCCATTAAACTAGTTCGGAATTATCGTTGTTTATGCTTCCGTGTGATCTTCAGTTTCGACCGGACTCAGTCACCGCCAAACATCGAAGATTTATTCCATCCAAAAAAACTTGGTAGTTGGCAGGATGTGCTTAAATGCCCCTCTCCGGCTAAAGCGTCCTTTTCGGTGTCGTTCAGCAGTGACATTTGTTTCCCATTCATGCAAATGTTGGACCTATCTCTCATTTCAGCCGTGGTTTCACGGTACTACTTGTTTGATACATATACGAAAATCGTGGTCTACCCTGTTTGTTCCAGACTCACATGTATCGATCTTTAGCGTCAAACAATGCAGGCACGGCAGAGTTCCCACCAATAAGATTGGAGGTACTGTAACGAAATGCATCAGCTGTTTCTAGTCAGCAAACTGCGTTTATACATACGTTCTAGAAAGAACTGACGACATGCTAACTCAGTGTCATTTCAAATTTCCTCATCACAGTAGTATGATCATAACGAAACTACAAATAGCCCCTTTCACCCCACGACAAAACATTTCAACTATTTTGATTTCCTTATAGAATCTATTGTTCCACCTCTTGAGGATAATCTAGATGATATTGCGAGTGAATTTAGTCATGCAGGGACTCTACCACTGACTAAATTAGACCTGACAGACCTCTGCATTTCCCCATCAGAAGAAACTCCACTTTAAACGGTCATTACTAACTTTCCTGAATTCTTATCCCCGAAATTGCGCGCGCTTATATCAACTACTGACTGTTTCTACTAGAGCCTAAGATGTACCCGCGATGTGCTTTCCATTCATTCAAGCAGACAAACCAAATCCAAGTTTCGTTCCGTAGTTTTCTCACCACAACCCGGCCCTTCTTCGAAAGACTCTTTCACACTCACTTTGTGGTTCTTTCTTAGAACTCGTGCTAAATTGCAACGCCAGATTTGTCACAGAGACGGACAATGTGATATTCGCAACACTGTGCATCTTAAGTGGCCATATCTATTTCCTAAAGAGCAAGAAGAAGATTCTTACAGATCCCCGTGACATTTCCCGATTACGACACATCTGCAACCTACCAAAGGTAGAAACCGAGCCTATGGACATGACGTTCGCCAAACAACTCCTGAGTGGTAACATCAGATCGCCATGGCAAAGTATTCGACTGTTATGCAGGAGGACAATAGACCTGTGAAGTGCGTTACTGGTGTCGACAGTATTAATTGTACTTCCCACTCATCAAGTTAAATCCTGGTCCCATGGATATAGGATGACGATAGGCCAGTTACCTTTTTCCAGAGAAAAGATGTTTAGGCTTCTTCTCTAAACTAAAATTACCACGGGGCAAAGTTCCGACACACTCACTCCCTCTTTTCTAAAGAGTGATGCCGTAGTCGTAACTTCTCGAATTAAAACATTCTCAAGCTTGTCTTCTGTTTCTGACTTCTGGGAACTGGTCACTTTTGTTCCCATCCCAGGATTCGGTACTTCTACTGCTTCAGCCAAACGCTTACGTCATGTCACCTCAATGTCCTCCAGGCTTAATCTGTCGGACCGGGCTATGTGTAAACGTCTATGCCCTTCTGTGACTCCTCCAGACCATCCATCTGAGTTAGCTTATAAATATAACAGGTCCATTTTGAACACTGTCACCTTCATTGATCATCAAATTTTTAAGTCTTTAGATGCACCGACAACATCTGTAGGTTATGCCTTCTTAGACGATTCAAAAGCATTCGATCTTGTCTCGCGGAATGCCTACTTCAACAAACTGGAACTGACTACCGTGTTAGCCTTTCTCAAGGCAAGTTTTCCAGTCCCTTTCCGATGCTTTGAGAGAGACTATCCGTGGTAGCCAAAACGTTGGTGAATTACAACATCTGACAACAACGCTGTGTTATTATCACTACATAATTCACAATAAAACCAATACATGGCGCATCGATAGTTCGATACACCGCTTAAGTCGTTTGGTCCTGTTTGCTTGTGGATAACGATTACTTTGTCTATTAAGGAAAGCTTTTGACATAGTCACTGTTATTTTTGTGACGGCTTCTGATTGGTTCTTGTCACGAGATGGATTACCTTCGTCGCCTGTTGCCCTCGCATACTCCTGCACAACAATCCACTCCACGAACGTATATAATACAGCCCTCTGCGAATAAATCCATCACATATGTAGTTACTTTGATGTATTCTGTAAACTCTAGACTCGACTGAATATAAACAAAGAAAATTTTGGCATCCTAATCGGCCCCTTTGAATATTTGGTCATGATCAAGTTCAAACTTTAATCGGGGTGAGAACATTTATCATATTTCCTGTTATTACAGCCGTTCCTAAAATGGTAAATTAGTGTCACGGATTAATACGGATAGGCGGCAATTTATCGGCAAATATACACTCACGGTTTTGTCTTGTCCATCAATCCAATCACGTGACAAACCAAGGCCAACTCCATTCTGCATGCTCCTCTCACTATTGAACGATAATGTGCCAAACGGATCATTTCCAATCGGAACATTAACCGATAGTTAATGCGTGAATTTGTGGACATTTTTGAAGGAATGCTTAAAAATACTACGAAAAATTTTAGTTGTGTTTTCTAAATTCAACCGGCCGCATGTCATTCCTGTCTTAGTTGCTATAAGCAACTTATCTGGATGGGTTGAGCATTCTTTATCGTTACGTGCACAATGATAATGCCAAAACCAATTATTCACCGTTCTACTCTGGCACGGTTTTAGTGGCGGTTCCGAGATAATGAACTTTCCCTTTCAATCCCGTGCTATAATGTTTCAATGTATTTTCGCGTGACTCTGCAAACCAGATGCTATAATTTAATGAAAAGTCTGTATCGACTAATACAAATATTTTAATAGGAAACCTAGCCCTAACTGATGTATAACCAGGTGGTCGCATGTGACCAGCAGCATCGTTGCTAGGTGGGCAAATCCCCCGCTACCCGGATATTGAAACAGACGATGAAATTTACAGAAATATTCATACTTGCATGCTGTCCGTTTGCGGTGATAAGATCTGGCGGGATTACACATAAACCGCCTCAAACCCCTGAGTAAAACTGTCCCAAATTTGCTTTACACATTATTTACACATTATGCTCCGGGTCGGATGTTATACTGAGGGGGTTAAATTTGATCACTCATCCTAGCACGCTGACATGAAACACTAACGTTTGAGTACTAAATCAACTGTTAGCCTGATATGGTGCAGATGGGATGCCTGACGGTCCTCGGTTTCCCGTATCCAACACTTTGATTACAATGACCTTATCTGATCCTACCGGAATGTGCATACATGATCGACCCATTTGTGAATCACGAGAGCGATTCTTGGAGGACTGAACAGCACGCAGTATCAGGTAAGCATACCTCACCGAACGAAACAAGCGCAAAATCGGTCGTATGCTTCTAAGGAGATTTTTTCTTCCAATCCTAAATGGAAATATCCAGTAGAAAAATTGTGATGGTTAGGTTAAAAACCATTGTTGGCTAACCACTCGAGAAATTACAATTTGGTTGTCATTCGGTGACCCCTGACTACTTGTCGCTTAGTATGACACATACGAATTTGCACAACTGATTGTGCGTATATTGTAGAGACTTTTGGGTAAGAAAATGGCAAATTTCAGTCAAAAACCGTGGGGGAATATAAGTGAACACTTACACTCACCATTTTGTAGAAATGAAGAAGAATGAGGCTTGTCGAGGACTGTTTTGAGCACATTAGGATGGGTTGCTCAGTAAGTCGATTAAAACACGGTCACTGTTTGACAGGATGTGTTAAATATGGAACGGTGGAGTTCTTATAGGTAATGATTATACAGAGTATGGAACGGAAAGCGGATTTTGTTGAAATATGAAAATAGCAGTTTGAAAGTCCGTTGCGCGGAGGATGTGTGGGATCCGAAAGAATTTTGTGAGCAACTTTCTCACATATTGACAAGTGCTGACCACATAGATTGAAAGACAACTCAGTTAGTGGTATGAAAGACAAACGGTTAACGAGGGACAGTCGCCGGCGGAGAATTTTTATGTCTTTTATAAGGAATCCTGCAAAAGTAACAGAAGAACAGTAAAGAAGGATTGGAAAGTACATTGGCATGCAAAACGGTAGATGTTGCTTTTCTCCCCTTGTGGTGTGGAAGTTTTCTAATTGAAAAAATGATACCCCTCGGAGATTCTGTACACAGATTTTCAACAATAATAATCCCAAGATATTTTACAGAATCAACCCTGGTAACTATTTCCGAGTTGATGAATAAAGCTTCAAATTGGTAGGCTAACCGAGGGAAAGAGAACATATATTCGATGTGTTTAAACCTGCTTGTGAAAAAGAATAGCAGACAGAGAATAAGTTGTTACAAAAACTTTGAAAATCATCGTTGCTCGAAGTGGCTTAAGAGAGGGAAGCATCGTCAGCATACATAAACAGGGGAAAAGGGGAGCTAGTTGACAAGTCATTGATGCACATACAGAAGAGATACAATGGAAGTGCTGCATTCTCTAGTAAGACTGCGTTTTTAATCAACGGTTTTGAAGTTTTACCGTCCATTCGTGTGCGCTGGGTTCGGTTAGTAAAGTAATCAGACAGCCATGCTAATAATGAACTGGGACAACCAAATGTTTCCAGTTTGTGAAGTAGAAGAGACTGTGGGACCAAATCGAATGCGGACGGGAAGTCCAGGAAGGCGCAACATACAGATGTCGTCGATGCGTTTAACGATTTACAAATATGATTAATAAGGTAGGCGACAGCATCCAAATTGGACCTGTTAGATTTATAAGCAAACTGAAATGGGTCGTCCGGAGGATACATAGAAGAACGCAGGGGCTTAGGTGTAACAAGCTGTCAGTTTAGAGCCGAAAGATGTTAAGGCAATGGGACGAGGGCTTTCAGCTAAAGCAGTAGAAATGCTATATTTTGGGAGGGGAACAATAGTGACGGGTCTCGAACAGTCAGGGATAGAAGACAAGCTTAATGATGAGTTAATCGGAGAAGTGAATGCATCCGTCAGGGCCACAGCACCATGCCTTAAAAGAGCTGAGGGCAGACTGTCAGGAACAATTCTTGTGGTAATTTTAGTGCTGCGAAGAAGGCCAAACTCTTCTTCCGTGGAAAGAAGTGTAACTATAGTATCATCACCCCATGCAAATATGATTGCAGTATAAGTGGAGGCATGGAAGCATGATTGATGCTGTCGACATCCGTAGAACGTTTCACGTTTCTTTTTCTTCCCACACAACAGTCGAATGCCTTGCCATAGGAATCGATTGCTGTTACCACACAGGAGTTGGCCGACAAATGCCATGTTAATGCGTTTAATTTCAGCTTTTATTAGGTTAAAAATATCCCGCACGCTTGAGTTATTACGAGATTTGGAGAAGTGCTCCTTGCGTCTCCACAGATATCAAAGATCGCATCGGCCCTCTCTATGAAAGGCTTGTCATTGTCACTAAGCCGGGGTTCAAAAGATAAAAAAGCGAATGTATGTGAAAGGGATTTCCGAAGAGAAGCAGGGCTGTTGTGTGAAAAGTATGGAGGCGAATCTGGGTTTGGTTTGTTCTTTTTGAAGGAATGGAATGCTGACCGTGAGAATACGTCGGCCTTAACAGAATTAAATAATGATCACTACTCGAGATGGGCGTGTGCACTTTAGGGGAAATGAAATCAGTGTGGTTGATAATAATTCTATCTTAAATGGAGCTACCTCTGTTGGGAGAAATGCCGAGGTACGTGAAATCAAACACGGTCGGTGGTGGGGTTGATGCAAGACTGAAATCACGTACAGTAACATGCAGGCCGTCTTCAAGAAGAGGAACAATAAATGCTAGAAGAGAGTAGAAAAGAGATATGATATTGTGTTGCGAGTTAAAGTGGGCAATATATAGATTCCTTATGGTCGTACTGGTATTAGCGGGAAATCCTGGGATGACAGTGTTACGAGACAGCCAGTTGCGCATAGTGAATGCGTATAAATGACTTCGGACTTGCCAGACCAGAAGGAGTCTATGCATGTTCGCACCTCCAATCATTTTCTTGGTCAAAGGGTTGTCCTGTCGGTGGAGTTTGAAGTTGTCCATCGATACGAGTGAATCAGCATTATACGGGTTGAGCCACGATTCTTGTGTGCAGATGACACAAGTGTGGACATGACTCGGTGAGTGGAGTGCGAGGGACAGATCCGAGACTTTCGTAAACAGAACGCGGATGTAGGTATTCGGCAATGCAGGAATGGGCACCTTGGCAGGAGGGATCCATCTAAGAGTTGCGTGCCAGCCAGAACGAATGATTCTTTCGGATGGATTAGAAGGCCTTTGAGGTATAGCACTGTGTGATCTCTGTCCAGGATGAGAACCAGTGGGATTTTTATACAGCAGTAATTCCGGCCGACGAACGGAAACCACAAAGGAACCGAAAATCTGCAATAAAACATCAATACGATGGTAACGCCTAATTGTAGCGCAGACGGTCAAGGGGTGCACGTCAAAGGGCGTGATGACCGGATTCAGCGTGGGATAATTGAAGTACAAAACGTGGAAATTTCATTGCATCACATTTTTTCACTCGGGAACGCAAAATACTTCCCTTTTTATGGTAAGCTTGCAGTATGAATGCAGTGAAAAAGGGGTGCCTCGTAGAGCTATGGCTCATCGAACGTGACGGGGGGGGATGAGAAACTATGACTCAAAATCATGGAGTGACAGAGCCACAAAAGGTTCCATTGGGTTGGGTTTGGTAACGAGCTGGGTGACACCCGGTTGTCATTTGCCAGCATAATCGATTGTCTTACTATTGTGATAATTATGTGGCTATGTAGAGAAATTAATTGGGTGTAATTAAATGATTAATAATAATTCATCATAACAATGAGCTGCGACAATAAATTGTTCGTGTATCAGCACCAGCGTACTGTGATTTGCACCAAGATAAGGGCAACCGTCTGAAATTGGAGTAAAACAACCACTAGTCCTTCACCCCAACTTAAACATACGTAGACACACAGACCGGACATTGAAATCCGCGGCTCAGTCAGGATTGCTTCACCACTTACAAGCTCGACGAATCACCTAAGATTTGGTAGCGTTACAAATAGTATGACCTAAGGTTTCCTTTGAGAAGGCAAATGAACTAGGGTGAACTGTACTCATCATGACCATTTCCTGACCCACGAATGGAGAATCTTGGGGAAAATCCGGTTTCAAACGGCCCAGGTAAGATGACCTGAATTGATCCAAAGTTCAGAGGATGGTGAGAACACTTAGAGAATGGAATACAAACGGTCTCCTTTATCTTGGTGCTCCCTTGAATGAACGCTTAAAGTTACTGAACATACCAGCAATCGTTTTGATCCAATGCTCGAATCTAATAAAATGACTGCTCAAAAATGGGCACCACGCTTCACCTTCATTCCCAGTTCTCCGTCTATATCCGGCAAAAGTCCCCCGTAGAGAATCTGAGAACATGGCATGCTGATGTTTTGCCTCGTCAGTCATTATTGCATCACGGAGATCTGGGACAGGGATTTATTTACGATCTTAAAGACACCGTCATTACTTGCGAAAAGCAAATGGAAAAGCAACAAAGCAGTGGGACTTAATTCAGCTGCCAATGGAAGAATGCGTTGCAGTATTCGCTATTCTCTTTCAACTAGACTGCTGTTTCGTGCATGTACACGGATAGTTGGTGCCTGGTGGGATACGGTTATTGACCGTGAAATTTGGTGATCTAGTTGTGCCGTGTCATGCATACCACCATATTGGTTCTGTTGGTTAAGTGTCGATGGTATCTGT
This sequence comes from Fasciolopsis buskii, assembly GCA_008360955.1. Lineage (NCBI taxonomy): Eukaryota > Metazoa > Platyhelminthes > Trematoda > Plagiorchiida > Fasciolidae > Fasciolopsis > Fasciolopsis buskii. Next base: position 98,186 of record LUCM01008135.1, read on the forward strand.
TTCCGTTTCTTTCAAGATAGATGAACCAGCCCTGTCGAAAATCGGTGTTCCAGTTCAAGCCCACAAAACGTTTAGTCCATAGACTCTAACCGTTGTCGGAATGACATTTAAAACTGACGAAATTTCGCTCCTCTGTACCAAATTTAATTCAAGTTGTTGCTGTGTCCGTGTTTTTGGGTGGATTCGGAATGCGGAAAACGGTTATCACAAATTTTAGCATGTTGCTGGTGTACGGACTGTCGTGCCACAGGTTCTTCCGTTGTTTAGTAATCGCTGGCTGTCTTTTAGTAGCCGCGAGGGTGCGATTAGTTGCTGCAGCCTGAGGTAGATTAATCTCGTTTTTATCCCATCCACTGCACAAACGGATACATCGCGTGTAAATTGTCAGCTCCAGTCACCTGGACTGGTGGTCCAGAGTGGAACTCATAAACGACTGTGGGTTCAGCAAAGAAATGCATGTCTCTACCAGCCCAGTATGTAGTTCCTACAACAACCTGTGGATAATAAACCGTTGAAAACTTGTTTTAGTTCAGCTACTTTGATTATTTTAATCTTCCTATCTTTTATTTCTTCTACTTTAACTTAATAATGAAATAACAGTGGAATTCATTTTTTTCGGAAGGGGGCCACGGTCCATAAAGGGCTGCCGAGGGAGGAATCTGACCCTCACATTCAAATTCCACTACCTAATCCGATTAACCACAGGCAGTCAAAGGACATAAAATTTCATCAGTAGACATCTAGCCGGATGTTAGCAGAGGTGAAAGCTTAATCACCCAGTGGAAAAATTTTGCCACACAGTTCTTTCACTGCATGCATCCGAGCACCCAGTCATAAACAGGGAGTATTGTTAGTCTACCACATTCTATTGGTGCATTGTGTGTGTGTGTGTGTTGTACTGCCGTAGGTTGTACGGTATTGTATCGTGTTATATTGCACGGTTTTGGACTGAACAGTATTGTGTTGTTTTATGTTATGTTGTATTTTAACGTATTGTATTGTTTGTACTACCAGTCCTGTCCAGGTATTAGCTTCGCAGTTGACTAATAATTCGCCTGATCCGGTGTGCCGTTTACGATTACCGTATACAATAGTTACCATCTTTGAAAAACGCTTCCATTGCCACACGTCCCGTGGCCTGTGTGAACTTCGAATGTGCCCAATAATGGTCATGTGTCCGATTGGAGCTACTATACAACCAAAATGAAGTGGCTTCCAGACGGTAGCTTGACTGGATTTCTCCAAAACATTCATACTTCATAGTGTCACCACACTGCATTGATAAATCAGTTGATAAACATAACATCCGCTAGGTTAACTCGATTCCTTCCCCCCCCCCCGCTCTGACCTATTTCCACTTTTTAATCCCTGGATATGAACAGTTTTGTGTCCGGACTTTTCCAACACGGACTGCGGTATTTTGCGCCATTCGATGGACCCTAGCGGCCACTTAGAACCTCATGCGTATGAAACACATTTTTTCTATCATTTGAGTTATTGGACCAACACGGATGATGTCTGGATACTCCACCTGAGGATCACTGACTAAACAAGCGAATTACACAAGCAAATGACAATCACTAGTATGAACTTCCTATTACTCGACGGTCAGAGAAAATGGCTTTCCAACAAGTGAACTAGTACTCTTCAGTTACAATTCACGAACCCAATTGGCTAGGAAGTTTAGTTAAAGAAGACCAGACGGAGGTAACCGTGATGCAAGTATGAAAAATCGTCAACCTCGACTTGATTCGAACCGAAGCACGGAAGTCTCATAACGAAACGGCGACTGCCGTGTTTGCCTTGTACGTTCATAAACTGGATGGATAATCAAAAGTACTCAAATAAGATGTCTGAGACCCATTTAGCTGGCCTGGTAACTGAACACACCTGAAACATATGTGTAGTTTGCTCTCATGCGTGCATTCGAACCCCGCACACGTTGAGGACTTTTCACACTTGGGTCAGTTTTACGTTTATCGGAATCTGTCAAAAATGAACGTTGCAATTTGTTGGTTTTGGTCGCCAAAATGATGTTTACTGACAAGATTTTGGAACTGGCTGATGCGCTTACTGAGTTGTAACTCTTTCTAGTCTTCATTAGTTTTGCACGTTCCATACAGCACACAAACATTTTTTTCGAAAGATCGATTGTCCCAGTGAATACTGTGTAATCGATATTTTCTTAATGCTACAAGACTTTCGGTTCGTATATTTTTCACTATAATGAAGAATGTGTTCTTCATATGATATATTGTTTGTAGAAGTATGAAACAAAAATGCACCATCTTTGAGGATATTTCTAACAAGTTATCATTTTGGTTAGCATAAAAAGATGCATTTTTTGGCAGACCTCTAATGCGACGCATGTCAATTAGCCACCGACATTAGCCAAACCGCAGCATGTGAAATTTTCCGAGAACTTTGTCATAGCATCTTCAAACTGAACGGTTTTTGAGAGTTTTAGACGAGGTGAAAATTCCATCAATCACACTGAATAGGGTTTCACAACTCAAAGTCAACAGTGGCCTGAAATTCGTCCTATCCACATATTCCCGATGAAAGTTTCACATCGTTTCGGTTTTCGCGTTACTTCCAATCCGGTGTGGGGTAGAATAATCATTTTAAAGTACTATTAAACTAGTCATGCAAACAAACAAAGCAGGGCATTCCGATTGCTTAGTCAACACGAAGAAGGCACTAGAGAGAATCTCGTGTATACAAATGGGCCTCATCGCTCGGGGGTTCAATGAGGATAATTCGAACTGGTGTTTGGCGCAACAATCTCTGTGTGTCAGAACTCTGACACCTGTTTGGGAGTATTATTTGTGTGAGATTCTGCAACGTATCGTTGTCGACCAACAGCCCTTTCGTCTGGAGGGAGCCTGTAGCACATCTTTCGGATCATAGACCGTCTCTGCTCAACCAATGGCCTCACCTACCCTGCTGTTATTTTATTAGATTTTACTCCCCGGGATTAAAAAAGGTCCGGTTGTTAGTTATTTTAATTGCTTCTGACAAACCTGATCCTAGCATCGTTTGATTTATCGTGTTACGGAAACTAAATATCAGTAAGATTAGGCAAAAGCATTTGCGAGAAATGAATTTGACCCATTCGCCGTTGACCTCATTGTCGTCCTCCGAGAGAAACGTTTTCTAAGGCTGAATGATCGGAACTTGGTATTTCCAAATCATCGGGAACTATATCCCTGGGCTTCAAGCACTTCCGTCTCGGAATTTGCTCGTGCCAACTTGGAAGTATTTGGCAATGTTCTTAATTATTTGATGCTACTTGTAATCCACGCATGCCAACTTTGTATTATCCGTCATGAATTATCCGCTTTTGCTCATAATCGCTAGGCGACAGATATTCACGATGGTTCGGAGGAGCAAACGTGACCATTTCGATAGCGCCTGCAGAGATAATTGTTGGTTTCGAAATTATTTTTTTATCATTTAAAGTTTTAGAATTCAAATGACAAGCTGTTGAAGGAGACGGTAAGACATGGCAAGTGAATAAGCGACTCAAATTGGGGTTACGAATAAACCTTGGATAGAGACCTGGATAGTATTTAAGTCCTGAAGTCAGTATGTCCAAAACGATCTCTGCTAAGTTGAGATTTGGACTGGATGAGCTACCTACCCTTACTTTTCTACCGTAAAACACATGCGAGTTATGATTTACCGTATTATTTATTCTTGTGGACGTGACGTCTCTGGGACCATTTACTGCCAGTTAGAGCGAGCTATAGCATTTCAGTGTGTCCAAGCGTCTATATCGGAATCCCAGAAGTTTTGTGGAATGTGAAATTCATTTGGACCAAATGTCAGAAATGCTCCCCATTGACGAAAATACTGTTCTTTTTAATTGGATCCCACAATCAGTAGTTTCATATATCCCATTGCTCCAAGTCGGTTGCACGATTCGCGGGAATGAAGGTTGGAAGTTCAAAACCTGTGCTCTAAAAGTTTTCTGCAGTTTCTCATTAGCAATTTCTTTCCACTTTTTTGCTATCGCAGCCATCCTGGCGAAGAACGATTAAGATTGACACGATTGCCCCCTCGTCACGTTGACCATTTGTCACGTGCATCAGCTACTGGGACGCCTGATCTAATGAGGGCTTATTTAGTCCCATGCCACTCTAAATTTCATGGCCATTACTCCCGGCTCTCATCCCCTCGGGTAGTGGACCTTAGTGTGACTGTGGCGCATACCCCGCTCATTACATTCTTGTGTGCCGCATGCCACAAAGGCTACTCAAGTGCCCAAGGTCATAGAGAACCCCTTTGTTTTCGGGCATCGACGTGTTTCGGAATCGTGTAGAGTAAACTCAACAACAACGTCGAGATTTTGAAACAAAACAACTGGTCTAAGCAACGCCAGTTTCGTTCAATTTCGCCTAGCCCCCACGGGGGTGAAACTTGACGAGGGGTTTGATTTCCCAATGTCTACCTTCCCGTAAAGACTGGCATTTCGTATTTTGATTTTTTTTGCACGACTACTGTACGGAACTTTTGTTGCTGAGATGCCTACCCAAAATGCTGAGTCCAAATTCATTTTCAGTGAACCGTTTAGAATCTGCCTTCACATTCTTAAATGTCTTTTGCTCCTGGACCATGCGATAAACATGAGAACTCACAAAACATTGCCCCCCTAGTCTACGTGTATCCAAGTTAATTTTGATTCACAAAGTAGTTTATCCAAGCGAAAACCCCCAATGCACGTCCTATGCGCAGTGTACCTAAAAGTTGACACGATCTGCAATGAATGGCAAACGATGCGTCTGGCAGGTAGTAAAACAGCTCACTTTATCCGCTGATACATTAGACAGCTGAAATGTGCGTGTCATTACTCCTGAAGTGCTGTAAGCATATGTAGACCCATCGATCGACCTTCCGTCGGCGGCGTTGCAGCTAGACATTCAAGCGTTTGGCGTGAATGGACACGTGATCACCTGTGTTTGGTCGATTGTTGTTTCTGTTATCACCTGTTATCACCTCGCTCTCAGCCCAAATACACACGCATAGAGAGGCAGACAAGGCGATCAGTGAGGCCGTGAATAATGCAGCTTAGTGGCTTTGTTGTCCGAATGCTGCTGCGCACGCATTCACACAAGTCAGGATACAAACAAACCCAGTCACACATCAGCCCGCCAATGGTAGGGTCTGTAGTGAAGTCAAGAGGCAACACAGTTCCGCCCTGCGTGTGATTCAGGGATGGAAAGTGGACTGACTACATTCGAACTTTTTAGAAGCTAGGATGATATGAAAAGACAGGGAACTATATGGTCATGATAGGTTCCGTTCATTGCGTCGTTGGCCCTCTTGTTTGTTGATGTCAACTCAGTCAGAATAAGAAATCATGGGAAGTGGACTGAGTCCCCGAAGTTGTCGCTACAGGATCTCAGTTATCTTGTCACCACAACGGCCTAACTGTTCTTTGCAATTCAAGACAAATATATACATAATAATTGGACAACAACTTTAAATACTACTCATTGGCAAATATGAACATTTACGTCCGGGCTTACGTGAATGCGTTGGGCGCTTTGTTTTTGAAAGTCCGCAGCTGGGATTGGAAGCGTGAAAGGGGTATGGAAAATAAACTATAAATAAAACTCGAATGGGTCTTTTTCCCATGCCTTCTTAAAAAACCTCCTGGCCGCCACAAGATGCAAATGCGCGTGGGAAGCGGAAACGTTCAAATGACCCTCAGGCTAAATTTTTGGATCTTACACTACCAGCTAGAGAAGTTTCACACCTCTGCAGACACATAGCTTGTATAGATCAATTATGAATAGGAACTAAGAGAAGAGGGGTCCTGCACTACGAAACAGGAAAATGGTCTTCCTTGACCATCGATTTTGATTTCCAATTTCTGTAACTTCATCACATCGAATACAAACTATCTAAAACTTAGTGACTTTCCGAACTAGGCGTTTCCTTCTCAAATCGTTACAGTTATCGGGTATGTGAATTAAGCAATATGAACGTCTGAATTTCTTCATCAATGGGATAGCAAGTCCCGGCTAACTACGATCACGTGGGTGGCTATCAGCACCATGACTGGGTTGGCTTGTCCGATTAATAGCACGACATAAACAAAATCCCAGAACATCTCCCTTCACTCTTCGAACGCTGAAATCTTGTCTTCCCACATATGCTTGCATCCAGTTATCGCACATCACGCCAACTGATTTGGGGAATCCGTTCCCTAGTGTCACTTGCAAACGAGTCAGCTCAGTTGAGTGGATCGATTTGTCTCACTATCAGACAGATGGGACCTGCTATGATTTCGCGTCGATTTTCACGGGCATTTAGTCTGTGACACCTTCGCTTGTGTACTCCGAGTGGGGCCGATCAAAAGCTGTAAAAATGAGAGCATCGTCGCCATTCCAAAATCATCGGCTTGGAGAAAGGGAACGCGTAATATGCAAGTACAATGTCAAAAATGGGATTATTCGAGCATCCCGCTGATTACGTACCGGAGGCCGACGGACTAAGCTTGGGAGATGGGTTCAACAACGCCAGCAGAACCGAAAACACGCATCATTTCCGAGGAGGGGATGATGAAGGAAAACTTCCGGAAGAGACGATAGCTTTCTTGTAGGAATTACTAAGTCTTATCTCCCAAGCCGACAGCATACATATGTTAGGGCAAGAATCGTCCCGAGAAAGCTTGTAGGTTAAGCTTATTCACGTGGCTATCTACGTCTCTGAATATGAGTCCGTTTAGAATAAGCGTGGGATTATTTGAAACTAAGTGTCAGTAACGCTGGTCGACCGACTGATAGGCAGCATGCTGGGAGTGACTGAAATGCGAGGGATTGATTCGTTCACCACTTGATTTTCTCACAATACATGATTACTCGTGTTTCTGTTCTCCAAGATTCCCATTGCCACCTTGGGAGAGAGATCATTTTTCGAAGCTACGTGTGAGTTGGTCCGACTGGTGCTGCGTTCGAAATTGGAGATGTGAAGTGCGCACTCGACTGTGCGATCATGCTGTTAGCCGGCGGTAGTAACGCGTTCGTTTGTCGCGCATGCGCCAATGAGCTTAACACACGCGTCAATCAGCTGAACATGGGACGGCGGTCAGTTGACCTTCCTTTGTGACGCTGGAAATCCGAGTGGTTCATGCCCCTCAAAGTTCCCATGCCGGTTACGGACAGTATACAGGCTACATGCCCAAGTGCACTGAGGTTGAGGCTGAAAACGAGATGGTGGTCGATAGGCTGCATTGGTGACTTGGCGTCCTATCTGTTGTTAAAGTGTTAATCGCCCCCACAGCTGGTCCTATTCTGAAAAGCACAACACAAGAAGGAAGCCGACCCACGTGCATCTATTTGCGCCCGCAAGTTGGAGTTAATAAATCCGAAGCGTGAAGGTGATCCAGTTCCTTTCGTGTGGAGGTGCAGCGCTAGCAACAGTGACCACAGTAGCTTTGGTCAAAAAACTGTTTGTGTTAATTGCCAAACCGTAGACCATCACGTTTAGTCCAACGCCCAATCACTGCCAATCGAATAGGTCCGGGTAGTTATCGGCCTCCGGCACATCCGTCAAATGTGCCGTGTTTAGTGTCCTTTAATTTGTTTGTGGCATAGAATTTAGCTAACGCATAACATCGTGATTCGAGACTGGTTTTCTGAAACACAGAAATGAGACACGAAAAAGATGGATGTGAAAATCGTTTTTGGTCACAATCTCAGTGTTAATTAGCGCAAGAAAAATTCGTCACAAAGTTGATTGCTTTGAAAGCTACTGAATATGAATACGCTCAAAAAACCATCCCCATGGAGTTATTTGTACCTTAGTTGACTGGCTACACATGCTCAGGATAGTTATTCGGTTTCTTATTGTGTGATTTAAACGCAGTGCTCCAGGCCTCTAATGTAGATGAGTCAGTATTTCACCGATGTCACATGGATGACATCAGCTTTGAGGGCAGGCTGGCGTTAAAACAACGCCCGACACGCAGATGCAGCGTTGACACTCAGGCTGTGACATGTTCACCTGTGCAGCTGTAAGTGAACGGTTGTCTGATATTGTCTTACAATATCAGTGATTTAATTGCCCTCTGTTCCGGGGTTTCCCTTCGCCGCCCACCCCCCGGTGAGGTAAGGTGAACTCCGCATCTCCGGTACAGTTGGATCCATCTTAAATTTCTCCTGCTAGCTTTCAATATTTTTTAAGTTCCCAAGGCTTGTCATGTCACGCACACCAATCGACATAACGCGGATAGAATGAGATCGTCCTCGCGACACTCAAATCTGATTCCGGATAGAAACATTTGGAACTGCTTGAAAAGAATCAGGCACGTTAAAATAGGGGTGAGCTTTTTCTGTCACTCGGTATGTGTGTCTGCGGGGGGAGAATGAACATCGTCCGACAAAACTAAAGTTTCTATGCCTGAAACTTTCGCGTATGTTATCGATTTACGTGAATGGTCAACAGGTGCTCGCAACAATATGCCATTTGCCACGACCTGGTGGGTTCGAATCGATCTTCTCGTGCCACTCAGACCCACCTGATCATGTCGAAACACGTGACGTGGAGAAATAATTGTAGACTGCGACGAAGCCAGATGATATAACACTCGGAGTTTTGTTACACAAAAGTGAACAAAATTAAGATATCGTTTCGGTTATTACTTTAGTCAGTGTCAACCTTATTCACAAAAGTTCATCACGTCGCTGAAATTCAAACCCACCTTAGGAATATCGGAGTAGTCGAACTTTCCAAAGCTGCTCGAATTAAAACTAGGACGAGGAGAATCACCCAACTGACGGGTTGGATGGCTTTTAAAATGCGACACAAGGCTCATGAACTACGGAAAATGACATAGTGTTGAGCCAAACAAATTCGTTTGATCTGCGCCGTATTGGTGACTCGCTAGAAAAGCAATGACTGCTTGAAACACAGTTTAGGGTCCTTGTATGAAGATAACTGTGACGGACAAGTGTTGGATAGAAGCCGCCCGTGGGAACAGTCGGGAAAAGGTAGGCGGCAAGGAAATATATGATCATAGGTAACCCAGACCACCCTCTACAAAGGGTAGGAGTTAGATCCAGCTAATTCGCTGCTGGAATATCGTAAAAGTTGAGCTATGCCATACAGGAATACTAGGGCTGTAAGCATGAATTTCTAAAAGAATGAGGAGTTTTGGCAACGCAGAAAAGGTTTAGTCAGGAGATTTTCGATCCTCGGTTGGAACCATATTTTGGACGCACGTCGAAGGTTTGTTTATTTCACAAACGTGTATGAATAAAAGACAAGCAAACGTAAATAAAAGGAAACAGTGGAAATCAATGCCCCAGGAAGGTGATATCTTGAGCAGTCACTAAGAGTGTAAGATGTTTTCACCGAACAACCAGAAGTAATCAATAATAGTGATTAGAACGAGGTAGCCGTATAATAAAACCACATAGAATGCGAACTAGAGAAACCAGAAATAGTAGCGTACGAAGTGACTGTATAATACACAGCCAATACGAAAAACTAGTCACCAGAGGTAACTTTTAATTCTATCGGTTCATAAATCTAATTGGCTGGATACTTTACGTACTGAGCAGAATCATCACCGCAGGCAGTATTAAAAGAGATGGATATTGTCCGTTAATAGAATCAATCACCATATTTTTAACCGTCAGGTGTCCAGGAAAATCCAGCCTCATTTGGTGTGAAATGGATCACTGGGACACAATGTGTACAGCCTAGTGGCTTAGATATGTGACTCACTTGCTTCCTCATCAGTCCCCGCAGAGAAATAGTGGATGTGCATTGCTGACGAGTTCTAAAACTAATGCACTAACCTCACTATGATTCCCAGGTTATGTTGATGAGTAAACGACCTGAAAGATAATCTCTAATAAGGTCTAGGAATGACTCTTATTCTTCAAGCAAACCAGTACACCAGAAATGGAATTCAAAAACTGTCTGATTCTTGGGTGGTTTGTAGATATAATATCAAGTCCCCCTTCTCCTACTAGCGTGCTGGATCTCCGGTGATCTTGTTACATATGTTCGGACGTAGTTTTCGAGTTTCTTGTGATACGATTTGAACGATGTTACCCAGTGAAACCCTTGACGATTTCGCTTCGATGTTGACATATCTTGTTGCGCACGAGACGGAGCGTCTGGCATCCAGCCTGCCTCACGTTTACCTGTGTGCGTTTGGATTAAGGATAACCTAGAATCAGAATGGCATTAAGTATTATGTTTTGTAACCGTATAGAAGAAAAAGATCCCCCCTGGAACACCCTACCGGTCTTTCGGTTATTACCGCTCGTCATATGTCCGCATCTTAATTTGCTATCCATCCAGGCTCCTTATAGTTTAAACGTGATTCTGTTACAAATCAGAAATGATAGGTTGCGATGAGCTTACGTGCAAGTCACTTGATGCTGTCCCGTAAAGCTTCCTGCTAGCTTGCCTAGGTAACTAGCCAATGAGCACCGTGATGACATGCGGTCGTGAAATCCAAACATTACTCGAAGGGCATTGGACGGAATGCATTCCACTAATCAGGATATCTTGTATTTTGTACATAAACAAATTATTTGCAAACAAAGCTTGAACGTAATTCCCACCCGCGGTAGTCTTCTCGTGGCATTCAGTTTCGTACTTTGGGCCAAAGTCATTCTAGGGCCTGCTGATAATTCATGTCCGTTCTTCATTGGGACTGGTCGAATTCCGCATAGCGATTTCGGGCGCAAACATGCTATGGATCCTAAAACAGCATGGCACGCTACCGAAATGCTGAAAGTAAAAACAGTCATGGAGTTCGTTGTCGAAATAAAAAAAGTTCGCAAGTAAAGTTTGAGGAAAAAACTAGTGGATCTGACTATGATGTACAGTAAGCACCTTTTTACCGGTGGTGATTGGTTGACGAGAAAAGAAGATGAAATACTTGTAAAAATCATTAAATTCCATCATTAGTCTTCAAAGACGATGCTCCCCGTTACCAAAACGCTACTCGGATAGGTTGCCTAGGTCCTGGATTTGAATTCATTCGAAGACATATGGAACTGTTTAAAAATAAAGATCTACCTGGTGGAAAAATACCAGGTTAGCAAAGCTCGAAAATTTTCTAGCGAAAACTTGGGACTAGGTACCAGTAGGTTATATCCTGAAAGGGATTGGGATTGTTACTGCTTCCGGTGGTGGAAATAGAAAATGCTGCTTTGTGTGTTGATTGTTTCTTCACAATATATTAATGCTGATGTTTCTTTTCAGTGAGATTCTGATGATTTACGAATGAGTGCGTTTAAAGTCACCATAGTTATCGAGCGCTCTGGGAAGAAAGCATTTTTATGACACTGTGAATATATCAGACAATACTAGGCATAAACAATTCTAATCAAGCATCCGATTGAAGTAGTTAGGGGCTCGATAACCTAGTGGCTTGACCACCTTAGTGGTAACAAATCACAACCAATGGTTCAGAATTGGCTTGATTTCCTAGCCCACTGAGCGGCTAGATTAAGAAACTATGCTGAATCCACGGATGACAACGGTGAGTGCAAATTCACCATTGTTGCTGCATAACAACTCGTTTCGCAAATGATTAAAATTTCATGCAATGCCGAACGATTTGTGACAAAAGTTAAGAATGCGCCTATGAACAAGCGCTTCCAATTATTTACCCAACTTTTGCAATGATCTTAACTAGTCCAAACACCGTAATGTTCCAGCGATGATACTCAAACAGGCCCACACATCCGTGTGTGTCTGTGTGTAATCAGAAATCTAATGGTACTCAAACAATCCACGATAGGTCAACGAGCTTCATTGGGACGATTAGTCGTGTGAAGTGTGCAGGCATTTGTCAAATAAATGTGAACTGAGGTGTTACCGTTCCGCAACTGTAGAGAAGCGAAATTTAGCGGGACGCCTAACTACCTGGTGTTTTGTAACCCTAATATTTATTCAGACAGTAGTTAACTTATTCATCTGGCCGCAGACATTCACAGCTAAATTGCTTCTTTCTTTCTCCGTCTATTTTCCTCTCCCCCCCCTCGCATACACACACGCACACACACTGAAACGTGTAACATTTCTTTTTACTTATTAGTCTTTTGTTTGTGCCCATTATTTACCGCAACTTTTGCGTTGTTCTGCATTGTCTTACTATACATTTAAATCATTCCTGACGGTTCACGTTGGTTCCCGCTTGAGTTCCGACTAGGATAATGAGCGCAAATACCCCGTTTACCTATAAACACACGTCTATCGCGATCTTCTTGTTGCGGCCTACCCTAGTTCTGGTGCTAGAAAGTTTTTACTATTCGTGACTAGTACAAATATTTCCACCTCCATCCCTATGGGAAATACACTGCTTACCATGAAAAACCATATTCCTACTTCTATTTGAAGACCAGTATCCATCCAAGGTGAACAATGCGGAAGTAAAGTAAAAGAGCCAAAAAGCTAGTTTTGCCAATAGTATTTTAGATAAACGAAGTTATGGTAGAAAATCTTAATTCAAACACCCTGTTGGAATTCTGCAACCGAAGCAATTTGATAATGAGTTGAAAGGTGGCTGCATTTCCGAATGTTGACACATCATTTGCACAAAGTCTAGAGTTGAGTGAAATGCCTTGGCCATTACGCTACCGTAAAGGTTCTCAACGGGTTGCTGAACTTTTGATTTGCACGGTGGCGGACAGCTGGAGCACAGCAATCGACTCCCACCGATGGCTGATCTTTCCGCAGGCAGCTTAAGTATGACAAAGACTTAGATTACGATCTATTTAGCTAGGCTACTTAATTAGTGTTGGGAGCCTCCCTGGTCAGTATTGTGGTTGGGGATCGGTGGACATGCCCCCTTGATGATTTCTGACAGGAATGAAACAGCTGCACAGTTCTCCCGTGATAAGTGCAGCGAGGATATTGCATGATGAATAACATCGTGAATCATGTAATCCCCTGCTTCTAACACCAGTTTCACATTACTTGTGGTCAAAGCAAAAATAATTCGTCAACGGTCATCCTACTTCCGACCTTGGAGGCATGAGTCAATTATCAAATTATCCGAGTCACGTATCATTAGGTCAATGTAGTGGTGGTGCCGACGTAATGATACTCTACCAGGGTTGGTCCATTCTTCTGATGATTACCCATTTTCGGTGACTTCGAAACGATGGCAAAAGTTACTAGTGGCCGAACCGGATAAGCCTGAGGGAACGAACTTTCCGTTATGGCGAGACAGAAAATCGAAAGGTTTTGTCATGTGGAAGATAGTGTACAGGGAATAGTCGAACACTGTAAGTGATCAAGGCTTTTGTGACTCACTCTGTTAGGCGGTCACACAGGATGAAAACAACAGAAATTACATAAGCAGTGGAAAGAGGTACTGAAAAGGAAACAGGTGAGGTCCGTTCACTAGGCCTCTAACATCAGGCCTCGTTGTGATGAATAATCGTGCAGTTACGTGAGTCACCTAGGTACGGCTTCGCTTTAGCCTGCGTACACAACCAGACAATCAGAATCATGACGTCACATACAAACATAACCCAAATGTCTTTAACACGAAGATATTCCATCAACCAAAATTCGTCGCAATGTATACATGAATGTATGATTTGTAAATGAACTCGAACGCTGGCTGCTGTCGTTCATGGCTGCGAATGGTCAAGGGAGGCTTTATGTAGGCAAGATAGGCGGCAGTTTAGAGCTGTCGAATCGTTTTACTAATGTGGTTTTGCGATAATGAAGTCTTTATCTTCTATCTTTTTACTTCCTTTATTAGCGAAACAACAAAGTACATCATTTTCAAGACGACGGACGCAGCCAACAAAAAGCTGCCAAGTGGGGAAGTTGGCTGACGATGGGAGGACTCGAACCTGCGACCTTCTCGCCCAAACGCCCTGATCTTATTCGCTTGGCCACCACCGGCCATCCTCGGAATAAAAAACATTTTTGAAGCACCAAGCCCTTCTGATCATTTTGAATAGAATCGACACCGTTTTTCTTCCATTGGTTTGCTCCTCGTCTTATTCTAACCTGAATAAACATGTTTTACGTGCGCGATTGAGAAGAAATGCCTGCATCTCGCAATCTGTACCGCCTATCCGTTCTGTTTGAAAATTTCACTGTCCGTGATACAAGAAAACCCTCAACAAAATAAAAACTGGAAGTCTTAGAAAATCAGCTCATTGCTGGACGTCGCCCTGACCTGTAATTCACAAGCAGGTGACCGAGATGACGTACAGGACAGCACAGGTTGGGTCTTGGAAGAAAGTGTATTGAAGCCTTATTTGACCTGACTGAGTTCAGTCTAGTTGTGGAGTTGGAGTGGGATTTGGCGTGATTATCCTAAAAATAAGACAGGAGAATTATTTCGAGCGTAGCAAAACACACGCTGTTTATCAGTCCACCAAACGGATTGGAAGAAACACGATCAGTGGTATAAAAGGACGGTATACCAACTTAAGTTTTTCTCTCCTTACACAAGAATGATTGCGAGGGAATAGTAGAGGAACACGAGCATGAAGCCCCGAGGAACAGAGGCAAAAATAACATTAAACTTACCTCGGAACCACCTGAGTTTCGAACTAGGAATGAGAAGTGTGATCGTTTCGGAGTAGAATTCCCAACATGTGAAGATCAGCCAATATTGGAGTATCAAGGCAGCTGAAGCTACTTGGTGGATTCCACCATGGGTGGACGAAAGTTAGAAATGATGCAACGGTTGGTAGGAAAATCAGAACCATACAGGAAGAGACAAAATTCAGAACAGCTGGGAGACTTGCAAGAAAATAAACACTCCATTCCGAACAGCGAACAATTTTCTGGCTGTGAGTTAATTTTGAAATAGTTATCGATCGATAGGGACTGGTACACGGACACACCGATTTCATGAATAACTACAGTATCAAATGGGCTGGAGGAGAGATCAGATTCGAAAGCAAAGAGTTAAAACTTTATTCCGCTCCTATGCTACTGAGACGTGAAATAGTAATAAGGAATCCGACCGATAGCAATGACCCCAACGTGAACTACGCAAATGAAGACAGTGATGAGATAAGGACAGCCGCAATACAGGTTTGCTCAAGCCTATTCATAAATCTTATTTTCATGTATAAATTACGAAGAATCCTGGTTGTTCATATATATTTGCGGCAATTGCCTTTGTAATATGCCCGTAGTTCCCATTCGTTTGTGGCCATGGTTCTAATTGTCTGGTTGTGTACGCGGCGAAGCTGTACCGGAGAGCACCAGGTGCCTTGGACATAGACTCATTCTGTCTCGGTCCCTTCTAGTTATCTTTGTGGAACTCGGCCATGACCGCGATCCCTTAGCCATGCTGACAAACAAGCTAAACACCGAAAGAAAACATTTTTGAAGCCAAATTGGCCTTGGTATCAGGTGAAAGACAGATTAATTTCGCGGTTACTGCCGCTGATGAGCGGCAATAATGTCAAAACCGGTCGTGTACGACGAGAAATTTCACTCTCTCATCCATAAACAACACTACTCACAATAAACAAACAACAAATAAACAAACAATAAACATCATTAGTTACATTCACCGTGTACTTCAAGAATCGAATTTTTATGACAAGCATGTTCAGTCTTAAAAAGGAGACTATGACGGGAGTGGGACGGAGTGGTTAGGAAAGAATGAACCATCGAAACAATCTTCGCCAGTGACAAGCAAGTTAAATGGAAACATCAACCTGGGCTATTGTATTAGCGGACAGGTGCTAACTTTAGAGGAATTGGCGCTATATTTGGGGAAGGATGGACACAGATCGTGCAGACCTGATGTACCGGTAACCCCATCAGATCGGGGTAATTGGACACCTTGTATCGATTTTTTATCGGTATAGTCAACGAAAGGACGTATTCTTAATGCACATAACCAGTTGAGGAAACGTAACATGTGCAACTTTTCCTTCTGGTCATGCACCTTTACAACTCGCTCTCATAAGTGCCTCGAATCATGACTGCTTGAACGTCAGTCAGCCAAGCTTAGTCGAAGGAATTGATTTCGTTTATTATACGACGGGAGATTGGTGTTACAGTTTTAATGTCACCTTTGTTCATGTGCACTTCCTGTCGACCAGCAGAAGGATTATTGTTTGGTTGTATTACAGTGATGACATGCAAATCAGTGTTGATCACTGGTGGCATTGTGACACGAAGGCTGCATTAGGTCGAGAGTGGCAAAATCGAGACTATTCCGGAGCAGAAATTGCTGTCTATCAGTGACGAATTCTTTCTTAATTCAATTCATGGTATACCTAGAACATGTATCAAGATATGGAAGCCTAACGATGGCTGTAGGAGTTATTAACGTGATCTACCCATGTAGTGTCCTAAGAGATTGAAAACTTGTGCAGTGACGTTTATGTCACTGAATGAGTCACTAGTGTGGACGAGATCCTTGGTATCGTGGCCTCGAGTTCTGCAATCGATATATGGGCAAAATTCCGAGTGAACCGTCAGTTAGGGTAGCAGGTGATGAATGGCCATACCAATTATTCTGATCAAATGTCAGCACAACTGCGCCGAAATCGCGCTGGTTATTCCAGTCAACGAGATCTGTCAATAACGATGGGCCTAATAAGCCAGCGAACTGAAGGATCACTGGTTGTTAAACATTGAAGACTGACGTAAGCGATTCAGTTTTGATTCATAAATGAACTTTTTCTGTCGGGCTTGATTTTTCCAAATAGAGTTAGTGGGGACGGAAAATACGGGCCGCGAGATAGAGCCCTTTTCGAGGAATGGCGACCGAAGTAGGGCAGACGTTTTCTTCCTATTTTGCCGTTATAAAACATGGAGTTAGAGGAACTGGCTGAACTCCCTGAACCGGTGGATTTGAGGTATCCTGATCGACTTGTGGAAAATGGAAAAATTGGAGCCAGGAGTTTCTACGGTTCGCTGTGTCCTTGAATTTACCTTTCGAGACAAAACAATACTAAGCAGCCGTGTCGTGCTATTGTCTCGGCGGTGAAGCAAGACGAATTTTATCCACCCTATCGTTTGATTCCGACGAGGAAAGTAATGACCCTGTGATGGTCCTAAGGAAAATGGTAGAATATTGTTACCTGGGCGATTCGAAAGAAACATTCGAGCTCGTTCAATATTTCAATATAGGATATGAGAACGTGATTCGAAGTGACCGGCAAAGACACTGGGAATTAAACTTTCAGCGACATTGAGAAAGGCGGGCACGACAAAAATAAGATCACAGAATGCCAAAATAAAGCAACCGTCCAAAATACCTTTCTCGCAAGGGCGAAAATATCGCTGAATGCGTTATCCTACATCAGGTACAGTGTAACCACATTCATCTTCGATTCCGTTCGAGCTCTCTAAGCGAACTGTCAAAACCTGAGAAATACAGAACGAGATGTCATTCTCCTGGTTTTGGGAAACTCTTGTTTCCATCATGTACCTGTACCGAGAAAAGATCCTCGAAGAAGAAACAGAGGGTGCAAGATTTGAGCATAAGAATGTGATGGGAGGAAAATCCCAAAAATAAAAACCAGAAGACTTCGAAAATAAGATTGACGACCTCAACAGTGGGAAGTGTCCACAAACCAACACAAATTGCTCACTGACAAAAGAGACAGGATGGAAGGGTGTTAGATTTTGATTCGGTTTATCGATTACCCTGGTCAAAGATCAACACTTCTGCGGATAAATCAATCGATCATGCCAATCGACAATGCGATCGAAAACACCTCATGAGAAAGTCGGTGAATAACGATCCACCAAATCAGCCAGCAGATGAATCGACTGATGAGTGTTGATCATTGGAGACCAATGTAAGCACTTCAATTTTGATCAATAAATGAATAGTTTGTGCGCTAAATTTGGTTTGGAGTTAAATTGGGGGAGCGGACGCGGCCGAGAGCCAGGGTCGATTGAAGAGTTCTGGGAGGAAGCAAAAGCAAGACGTCTTTTTTCCGCTGTCTGCCTTTCAAGACAAAGAACAACATTTTTCAGCCAGTGTGCAGGAGTAAATTCACATGTCCAGCCCAAGTCCAACAGCCGTCTCATGAGACTAGTTTCCTACATGCGTTCTTGGTTAGAACTTGCACATCTTACTCCATTTTGTCGATCTGGCAGTAGGTCTCTGAATAAATTCGTTTCCGATAAAATATGGTCACTGGCGCACTAAACGCATGTCAGTCCGCGAATATTCCGCCAGTTCGAACGGAAAATTTCGTGCAACTCATATTCAACCTACAGTCCCGTTTAGTTTCTACCAGAATAAAGACAACTGGAAACGAAAGAGCATTGGTAAGGTACCGTAGTATTTGGACTCGAAATTAGTATACGGAATTTGGTCCATCACAGCAACGAACGGAAAGTAATTACAAATAGGTATTCAGTTGGCTCTAACCCTGGAAAACACGACGGGAAGACCAGAACAGAAAAGAAAGGTGCTCACGCTGTATTCACGGTTCACAGCTTTATATGCAAAATCGGAGATATCCCGATTGGTGGAACATAATCTGTCCAATGGCATTCTAGGAATGTTAGGATTTCGCGACCGATTGTCGTCACGGTTCTCGTTGACCAATTGTCTACGCAGATTGGCATAAAGCTCCATCGGACTGTATCACGTGACTAACAAGTGGAATAATCACAGGCACGTATAAAAACTACAGTAGTGACAAGTTCACAACGCTCTGGGAAATCCGTTCACAGTTTCAAAAACGGTCATCAGAACTGATCGTCTACCGACGCGTGCAGATCAGTAGCCAAGGTTATCCAGTCAGCTATCACAAATTCCACTGTGACAAGCAGAAACAATCGAAACCATTTGCAGCCCACAATGGAAATGAGGTTCGAACCCCTCTGTGTTGGACAACCTAAAACTGACAACAACCACCACTGGCGCTTTGTGATAAAGAGAATGAAAATCAAACTAGGTAACGGAGATGGTTATTATTTTCTTTTGTATTAGTCCACTTATTTGCAAATAAAAGGAAAACACTCCCCCAAAGAATAGCCCACACAAACATTGACAATGAGGTTACAGGCTGGATGTTCATGTGTAAGTATTCTGCACTGATCCACTGCCTTGTTCCCAAACCAAACGCAGAACATCGCCTCTTTAAATTGGAAATTTATTTGCAGTTGATTTCATCCAACATCGCGAGCCGAATCACCTTGCTTTTGTTCAATCAGGTTGCCAATTTGATGTGAACCGGTTTGTTACATGCAACACCTGTTGTGATCGATACGACCTTGACAGCTGACTTTCTCGACAAGTTTACGAGGTTTACCACGTCCGGTTCATTCATGTCCTGATCTCCTTGGTTTTGACTTTCAGGTCATATAAAAATGCTATTAACCGGATACATTTTTGTTCCGGTCGAGCGATGACAACAATTCCAATGAGACCGTTATGTGAAGAGTGAACTTGTTAGGGGTTCCGGCTCGGGAAATGGAAAAAATGACGTTATGGAGCACACCAATATGACAAACAAAATTGGTGTAAAAGGAATACTAATCATAGTTACAACATTTTTTACTTCATGCATTTACATACATACAAAAAACGCACACTATTTCTCGACTGGATTAACGGCCCTTCCGAGACTGACAAATGAGCAGATAATTCGAAGTGGCGTATTTGAACCGTAGATATGTTCACCAAATACCACGACGCTATCAGTTCGGTCGCTGCAGATTATCCAGTCGACTGACCTTTATCGAAGATGGAGAATTACAGATAAGTAGGGAAGGGAAATTTCACTTCCTTATTTCGCGTCAACGCTACTCGAGACAATGGCCTCATTCTGCCTTCTCCAAAGCTCGTCGCCTTGTTTGAACCATAGTAACTGTATGGCTTCTGGAACCTGAGAAAGGATTTTACAAAACCTGTCCCTTTAAGGGACGATTTACACACGCCTTGAGCCCCTACTTCTTTGCCGTTGCATTCACATGTTCCCGGCTTACAACACACATCAGGCAATCCCTTGGGATTCGTAATTTGAATAGCTAAACAATTGGTATTTCTTCCATGACCAAGATCCTGGCTAATCCCAAATCAGATCGAGCTTATGCCTGACGTGGACCAACGGGGTAAACAAGTAGCCAGAAATCGGGCCAGTTGCGCATAAAAGCTAATTGCCAAATGTCCAATCCGCACAGCCTCAAGCCTGAGCTCGAACGGAAATCACAATTGCCTCTAGTTCCAAACTGCGAGGGAGCAAGAAATCCAAACAAAGATCAGGACAAAATGAGTTGGAGGTATAGGCACAGGTGAATGAGATGGGAGTACCGACAAATTCTTCTGATCTGATGAAATCGCGCATATTGTCAGTGTGAGATGAGGTTACAAGCTGGTGTCAAAAGAGCAAAGCCGCTTTGTTTCGCTACGATCGGTCACGTGACAGTGAGGATGAATCAGGTCTGGGAAACCGGGCCGCCCAACAAGCCCATCGGCACTCAGGCGGATGATGCACGAGCTAAGGGCCTGAATAACCTCAAGCCGGGAAGCAAGGTGAGAAACCAACCCTTTGCTCCAACTCTAAAGCAAGAAAAAACGGTCTAGTTTTGGTGACACGTCTAGAGGCGAACAAGGACGGCGTTCGGAGCGAAGATCAAAGAAGAAACAATATGCCAGAGAGAATGGGGAGGGGCAGACGGCCAATGAGTGATATGCTGTGTACCTATATCAAAGGTTTGAATATGATGAATGAAGGAGAATGTCGTGTTGGTCGGCCAGCGGCCATTTGATCGTTCTCGTTTGATTAGGCAGCTAGGATTGAGCCAGAATCGAGACGATCGATTGAAGGCGCTAGATTTATCGCCTTTGACAAACGGGATATTAAAACAGTCAGACTCGCTTTTAGTCGGTTCGCCGATCCCCACTTCAACAGATTGACCGTTTAGAGATGAGCGAGTGTTTAATCGGAGCTGACCGGTTTGCTAGCTTAGCTTCACTGTTCTCATCCTAACGACAATCACGATTGTGTGACATCTTCCACTCTCTCGCAAGTCGAATAGACGAAGTCGCTAAATACTCCGATCGCAAGTTAGAAGTTTCTTCCCAGTCGCCAGAGTAACAACTTGTACTACCGGTACGAAAAGTGAAAGGTTACGCAGGCCACTTGAATCTCGAGAAATTTGTCCCATCAAGGGTTAATAGTTCATCAAAACAAAAGGAAGACAGATGATACGAGATGTTAACATCTCGTATTAGTCTTGTCAACTGTATACGTAAAACAGTCTGACATTTATAAAACGTTCTCATGGTACAAGTGATCTGATAGACGGACAGTGCTCTGGGGAAAAAAAGTTCGGAAAGTCGCACAGCCATGAAACTGGGATCAACTCCGTGGAAGATGAATTGGTCGGATCAGTGACAGTGGATTGCATTAGTTGATAAGCTAAGCCTCACTGAATGCCAGTTGTTTCCAGTTGCGAGTACGTAATAATGGTTTGAAACACAAGACCGCGTCCACTTCATGTTCGGTCTGATTTACCATAGATTGATCCGCAGTGCGACAACCGTGTAAACAAAAGGCTTCACAGACAGATCGGCCTTGAATAGCACATTCCCAGCAGCGCAACGTCAAATTTTAATGGTACACTCGGAAGATGGAATTGGACAACCGAGCAAATCGCTGCTTGACGAATACACAACGTCATATTGTTTATCAATTCACGTGCAGTTGACATGACATATATATATATATATATATATATATATATATATATATATATATATATATCGGCGCAACGAACTGACAGCATTCAAAATGGATTTCGGAACACAATTGGAAGTGGCTGATATAGATGATGACTCAGCGCTATTCGGCGGAATCGAAGTTCAACATATTGGAAATGGAGCACACGGTGGACGCGGAATAACTCATTCTCAAATCTGGACAACTGAATTGATTTAGTGTATTGATTTTCACTTGACCTGAAATACGCTTACTCCGCAAGGTGAACTTGCACGAGGAGTATGACCTGAAAACTCACCCAAGCTATCCATTATATCCATCGCCTATTGCGATTTATGGCACGTCTTCACCCAGCCGATCGGTCTTCACTCGAGGGTTTTCTCAGTTGTCTAGATTTCGTTCGCGCTCCCAGCTGCCACACACGCACTCGATGGACAGACAAACTAATCACGTTGTGCGCCCAACCAACCTTAGTCAGCCTGAAGTGAGGGTCGGCATCACGTGACCTTGTGGTGTTCTCGTAGTCGCCGCTGTGCTGGCTCCCTGCTCCAGGTGGGTGAAAGCGGGGTGATGCGCGTGATTCTGTTTGAGTGAAATGAGGGCTAGTAAACTGTGATGTGGATACCTCACACGTTTGCTGTAGCCGTGTCTCCCTTGTATTTGTGGTCTAGACCTGTCTTTCATTCAGCCCTGGTCTTTTCTCCCCAAAACTGTCAATCACACCCAAGAGCTCGGCGGGAATGAGTGGAAATGTATTGCCATGTATTGCCAACTTAATACCATTTCCGCTGGAGGGCCGGCGTCCACGCGCATTGGTTCACTTGCATGCATAAGTGGGAGACGTGGTCCAATCAAACTGTTCCCTAAAGTATCCAGTTGAACGCTCAAGTCGACCCTCCTGAGAGCGAATCATTGTGGCGTCGGATTATCTAATCCTATCGCTTATATTCGGCTTCCGTGGACCAGCGTTCCGACAGCTATAACTTCTTCCATTCCTCTACACTTTCTTATCCACCATTGCTCCCGACCACCTCACAGACTCCTGGTCAATTGACGTCTCAGTGTATGTTGCATCCGGAACGACGGGTCTGCGAGCATCCAACAGACCAATTTGGGTCGAGGATATCCATCTTTTTTGAGATTTACATGCCGCGGAGTCCTGCATGGCAATTGCCACTGAGTTCAGGGCTTCTCTGGTCTGTTTCCAGTGCTTTCTGGAATTCTGGGTATTTTGGTGGGATGACAACCACATTCAAAGTTCCGATTGGAATTGCAGCCGGCAGTTATCGTCTATAATCAGCTGTCGGACAAGTGGTGCGTGATGTGACCACAGGCTAGGCGCAAAGAGAGAGGTCGGACCAAAGTATGATCTGAGTTCACAGATGTGGACCGGAATCACCGTCAGTTCTCAACTGATCTCCTCCACGTCCACACCCTAGTGACTGTCACATATTTCATCTGGTTTCGAGCCACCCCCTCATTGACCCGTCTTTTGTGTTGACTTTGGATCGGACGCGGTTAAAGTAGCTTTGTTGTGGAAACCTGACTGCTCATACCGATCCGTTAGTGAGCTCATTATAAGGTTCATCCAGTTTGCCTCTCTGCCATCCTACCATTGAGTCGCAACTTGATGTCGTCAGGCCGCGGTTGGTAGCAAATTTGATAACGCGTTCTCATCGTGTTTGTGCAGGATTTGGCCCGAAGCAACTGCATCCGTTGGTGTTTATCTATTCCAGTTTGGCGATCATGGTTCATCAGTTCAAGGGTACTGGTAACCAGGGTAGTAGCTCCTTTTGGATTTCGCACAGGCAAAGTAGAGAATAACATCCCGTCATAGTCATGATGAAATATCTTGAACATAAGAAGACCGAACACTTTATCTTTAAATGGTATGCAGCTTAGGTATACTATATTCCTGTTCCAAGACATGACTGATGCTCACAAGGCTTCACGAATTTACGTGTGCCCCACCTTTTTCTTGCACTCTAATAGTGGCCAAAATTGCTGGCAAAGATCAACAGATGTTCAAAAGAACTATCAGCATTAAGGAAACTTCCACGTCAGAATCATAGTTCAGCAGTAAAAATGACTCGGCTACCATAGTGTCGAGAATACAATTGATTGTGGGTTGCGCGCATGGCCATGTAACCCTGGCACCCATGTTGGCTAGCATCCATCGATTGTCAGTGAGAGTTTACTGGCAATATTTGGACTCAGAATCAGTATACGAGATTCGATCAGTCACGGTAATGAACGTATATAATTTAGCAGTAAGTACTGGAGTGGCTTCAATCCAAGCTACACAAACAGGAAGATAACAATGGATTGGAAACAAATTCGAGTTGTATTTACAGTTCATGGATCTTTTAAAAGAAGTTGGAAATATTCCGACTGGTGGAATCCATTCCGTCCAATTGCCTTCGAGGAATGTGTGGCTTTCACTACCGCTTGTCGGTACAGTTCTCATTGGCTGATTGTCTACGCAGGCCAGCTTGAAGCTCTACCAGACTGCATCATGTGGCTTGCACGTAGACTTATCACATTTCCCCCCTTGTAATGTTGCGATATGGAATAATAGTTCTGGATTCAAGATTACATATGATAAAATCTTTGTGGATTTGGTGAAAAGTAAGATATTTCCCCAGCAATTTTTCGGTGTTTCTAATTCTTAAGCCGTATATACATTACGTCCAAATGACTTCCCCTCTTCTTAAAGTGCACGATTCTTGTGCATACCGAGAGCACATCTACTCGTATTATGATTATGAGAACCCAAGCATGGAAAGTATGAACACTAATGAACTGTGAGGAAATCAAATGGTATAAATCCAATACTTCCCTTTTCCACTGCTGGGAGCCGCAACAACTCTGAGAATTCATGGCATGCTATCTTCAAAAATATTACTAACACTTAGTTCATGGGGAATTTTAGCGAAATAGGAAATTGGAAGCTGTCTCGCTGCCGTAATCCTCCCTTTCCAACAGTCGCACGTTTTTCCATATGGATTAAAATGTGGAGTCCTGGGATGTTTCGAAAGTTTGCTTATTTCGCTCGCGTTCATGCGACGATTCTTACCTCATAGGATGTGCCGTCGTCCTGCAAACTTTTAGTTGGCGTTTCTGACATGCGATCGCCCTTCCCTTCTGCAGGCTTTTCTTTCATGTTCACTTCCCAGATAAGACACGCAATCTTCGCTGTGCTTGCGCCTCGTTACCTGTCTAACAAAAAATCTTCCCTCAACATTCGGTATTCCGGCAGGAGCCAAATGAATCCTCTCATTTTTCACATTTCGTTAACTCTAAACAAGTAGTTTCTGAACCGAGACGACGTTCCTATCACTACCGGTTTAGATTGTCCCTCATCCAGATTACACACGCGAACGTGTTACAGACGGAATGTAAATGCGACCATTCGCGCAGTACAAATTTCATCAAAAAAAAGAAAGACGAAAGATGCCATGAGATGTTAGCACTGAGTATTACTCTTGTCAATCGTATACGTAAAATAGTCTGACATTTATGAGATATTGGCCTAGACATCGGGGCAATCAACTCACCTTCCATTGAGTTGAACTCAATTTCGTGACTGCCGAATTTCCCGAACTCTTATGCTATCCACAACTATCATATTATTATTATTATTAGTACTATTATAAGTTACGGCATATCTACCGATCAACAACAATTTTCGAAATTATACCGGCGTTTCGCCGCACCTGCCGTGATGAAATGCATAGAGATAGTGAAACAAGTTATTTGCCCTAAACAAACACTTCCCGTTTCGACAATGCGAGATTTGGACTGTCTGTTTACTTTACTTTGTAATGCGGTTGTTGAGCGGACATGAACGAAATTTCCCGACGAATTTGTGCATTCTGGAAAGTGGAACTGAGCACAGTGAATTTGGTGAGAATTGCTGCTTCATATATCGAATTATTTTGTCAAAAAGAACAAATTTATTGAAACGCAACAAAGGCTTGTTGTTCTACTCAGAGAACGAAACCTGGCCCGTCGGATCAAACACGTAAACTTTACGCGTGGAGTGATCACAAGCACGAAACAAAAACCATCAGATTGATCACGCGCTTGGATGAGTCGACTTCAAATTGTCTCGAACCACGAGCAGAACAGATGCACAATGGAACAACCATCTTGGTTAGCCAAGCCCAAAGTTTGGTGAATTACGGACATGGTGACAATTTGACAGTTTACGTGATCAATTAAAAGATCTCCTACTCACTTTGTCACGTAATGTCCGTTAGTTTCGTTGAATATCTTGAAGGTCGCGTTATTCTAAGTACAAATATCATTCGCTTCAACTTTGAAGTTATCTCACAAAAGGGTGACGATGTGTTAACGGTAAATCCATTGGGCCCGACCTTGGATGACATGTTCGTATCGATACTTCAAAATCGGATGCATGATGACGTTTCTCAAACGATGCGCTGATTACACTTCAAGTTTTGCCGATTCCGATTGCTCTCATCTTTATCTTTGATTTGGAGAATGGATGAATAATCCAAAGTGTCTCAACCATCCAATTGATCATGTGATCAATGGAACACTGAAAGCCGACAGAAAGTGGTCAGTGGATAAATCCATCAAGCTTCCGTCCAATAGCCTATGAAAGAGATTCGATGAGAGGGCCCTACTATGGAATCAGAAATGTATGCTCCTCGATACACCAAAGGAAGAAAAAACGTTTTATCGGGAGACAGTGAGACATAATGGTTACCCCAAAAGATTCGTCAAAATCACGATCGAAATAAGTCCAGGAGCGTTCCGGTATATGGAGCCTTCGTTTGACTTAGGCCATCTTATGAAATAAATATGTCCCAAACTCAGATCATTTCCCTGCATGACAATTTCTTCTTCGCCTGTTGTTCATCAGTTCACGTGCATAATGAAACGACGGCTTTTGTAGTGTATCGCCGTTAGTTAAACTAACTGCCGATCACTCTTTTTCCCTATCTTGACGTATACCTTTCAGATGCATATATGTTGACGAAGCTTGATCCAGAGAACGTCTCGAGGGACGTTGATCTATACCATGATGACTTGTTAAACCGCGTTTTTTCCCGTGTCTCCGGACAAATTGCCAGAGGCGGTCTTCGAGTTCTGTGTTCATTTCAACAATAACCTTCGTCTTACAATTCTGTGTTCTGTCTGTGGATTGCTTTCTCTGCGTGTGCTCTGCCTCCATTAACATCAGTGGTTCCATTTTCAGGCTGTCTGTCCTCCATTTTAGTCCATCTGTTACCGTGAGCCTACCTCGAACGTAACCCTGATATCAGAAAACATTTCGAGGTACCAGATGGTGACGAAAGGTTGTCCTGATGGCCAGCAAAACTGAAATCCCGGTTCGTCACTAGCTGAGCACATCATGGAAAGCAAACACAAAAGTTGATCCACTATCGCATCTCAAGTCACTATTGTGTAACCGCGATTGGTCAGATATCCGGTAATCCACTTTCCTTTTGGCAATAGATACTGATGCATTCAACTCATCCTCCATGAAATTGACCCCAATTTTGTAACTGCGTTTTTCCGAACTTTCACCTTATCCGAAAGAGGCCGCTCGTCAGACTATTATGGCTAAGCGAATGTCTTATAAACGTCTGGATGTTGTACGTTTGCGATTGACAGTAGTAATACAAAATGTCAGCATCTTGCGGCACCTATTTTTCTTCTTCTGTCTTGATAAACTGGGTATAGGGAATATGATGTCTTAAATTGCTTAAAAGTACATCACCGGAACGTCGACGTGAAATCGTGGAAGGTACCAGGTGTTCGACAGTGGGATAAAACCGGTCCATTCAGGTCGCCTGGCTCATCCGTAGGTGACACTGCGAGTATTGATTAAAATTCATAGAACGTAAACTACCATATTTTCTCTATCAAAAAAGCACTGAAACATCTACCAAACTTCGATATTACTAACCGGTATTTTCATAATTTTATCGTCTATTTCTCGATAGCTTTGTGCTGTGCAAAGAATGGTCATTCGTTTGTTTAAATAGGCAACTGACAGTTATCCTAGTTCACCAATTCTGTTGCGCTACGATACACCCGGGTGACCGTCAGATGGCTTTCAGCGGATGGTCTTGCTGCCTGGGTACTTGGATTTGTATGAGCTTCGGCCTACTTGTCGTAGAGGTATCGGGGACCCAACGACCACAAGATGCGCGTCTTTTCAGAACAGGGTTTGTTTCACTCAACTGACCAGTAATTCACACGCCGAGAAGGAGCGAACTGAGGTTGCATCCGTTGCCAAGATTCTGCCTCACGGCCTCAAGGAATCGGGTTGGTTGTACACGTGCCTCCACTGGAAGGTGTATTGCAATTCATTTAGATAATTACCGATCCCCTAGGAAGCTTCAGTTGCAGGTATTTTTATATTTTATCTCTACTTATTTTACTGAACAAACGACCGGTAGTGAGAGGATGCGTACTCGCGACAGGCATGTTGAAAGGCCGTGGTGTGGACCGCTTGACCACCGCGGGTTATGTGAAGACTGAAGAGAAGAGATCGCAAAAATATTCAAAATAAGCCCGAGAGATCTCATCACACTTGTCCCGTTATTACCAAATTCACCAGAAAAATTAACAAATCCAAATTAATTTAAATCAGGTTGCATGGATTATGATTTTCGTGCTATCAAGAAACCAGGTGGACAGTTAGTTTTCTTCTGGAAACGAATATTCTACTATTATGATATATCAATCTAGAACTAATACGTTATACTGTTACGATGTGATTATATAGTGTCATTAATAATTAGAATGTAATTTGTTGAATGCTATACTGCGAATTTGATAAATGTTAAACCATGCAAATACGAGAAACCGTCGACCACGAACGTATTCGCACTTACGCAAGAACGCACTCGTTGTATTCGCACCGCGTTTGTCCTGCCAACTGAGCTACGAGATCAGATTGAAAGGTGTTCGGACATTTAACTCGAGGATTAACGATTATCTGCCGAACAATCAATTTCATTGCATAAGCAATTAATGAAATCGAGCGATAATGGTGGGCAGTGCCACGTCTTACTGAACTTTTCCCAATTCACTTACATGAGTGGCTTAAATCAACGGCAGTGGAGTTGAATAAATCAGTGTACTGCCACAGCATTGGGATTCAATGAATATAATCTTGGCCTCAATGAAACTTCTAATATGAGCAAACTAACGGCTTGCAGTCCCGCGTTATAGAGACTGAAAGGGAATTTTCTAATTGTGCCCCTTTTGCAGCATAGGAGACTGATGTTTTCGTCCACACCTGTGATACTCCTGTGCTTTAACTGCTATACGCTAATTCTTACTTTTTTATTCCGAGTATCCGTTTCACACTTCAAAACTTAAGGGGGATTTATCCCAGAAGATTAGATTGTTGGGATTATTCAGTAGCAGACGAGGTTTCTCCCACCAAATCTACGGACTGCACTTTTATACCAGATCACTCCACCAAAATCGGTTAGTATTCATACTAAGCTTACATATTTTGAGCTCATTAGTTCCGGTTTTCCTCCCCCATTATCGTTGTCGCTGCTCCGGTCTTTCAATTCAAACACTAGGCAGATCTGCACCTTACTCACTGACTTTCTCAGTTGCTCGTGGAACTCGATACCGTACACAACGGAATCAGAGAACAGATCAATCGGTATGTTGAACCGTCTGGACAAACTCAGTCAAGGTCAAAGCACTTGGTTCGTTGGCATTTTGGCCTAAGCCAACTCCCACGACCACTACTGAATCTTGTAGTCTTTTCATAGCGCTTGGACAAAAAGGGGTATTGGAAAGTTGTTCGTGATGCCAGCAAATAGGCTGCATTTTTACGACACCAGCATTATCAATTCCTTCCTTTCATTTTGACAGTAGGGAAAACTGCCAGGTTTGATGCAACACTGTCTGACCCTATGACATTAGACCCGCAGTTATCAGCCGTATCCTCGAAACAAACTGGAAATGTATCATATTCTTGCGATATATGATCTGTGCTTTGATTTTGGCTAACACAACAGGCAAACACTCGTTGCATTCAAAGAAGACCAAACCGACTTTGTACATAAAATAAAATGTAAAAACTCCGATGTCATTTAGAGGAGGAAAAAATAATAACAGTGTGTCTGAACATAAACTCCACGCTCACAACTTACTGACACCACTTTCTAAAACCATAAGGATTGGAGAAAGAGAACTCATTGTGAGAACGTTCCGTTCGTGACAAACCATTGGAACGCTCAGTACGCCGTGTAGATGAGAAACACACGGGGAGGGCTCGAACCCGTGATCTCCGCGTCCAAACGCCACGACCCCATCCACTTGGCTACCGCCGGGTAGGATAAACACATTTGTTATGAGGTCTATGGAAGGGGGTCCGGCAAGCTCTTAACCATTGCGTTGTTCGGGGAAAAACAATTTCATACCATATAACTAAATACTTTAATTCATTTCAAACGTGTGGAAGATATCGTACGAAACCTCCATCGTAAAACATTCGGCGTTTTCCACAACTCCAGTCGGTGAAAAACGTAAAACACACTTCCTCAATGCGCTCCGAGATTCGGTCCAATCGGATTTTTATTCTTGAACCATATGCAGAAATGTTCAACGTGATTATCCTCCGGGATTAGAAAGTCAACAGCGAGGTCATCTAACTGAGGAACTAAACTTGGGGTATTTGCCAGAAAAACGGTTCACTTCAAGCGGGTCCAGCTATTGAGCTCGGCCGCAATATTCGCCAACGTGGTTAGGATGACAGTAGTTCATACAGAGACAATGACACAAACACTTAGTAAACGATGTTTTGTCGTTGACTGTTTCTCTGTTACCCTCGCTTTACAATAGCTACACCGCAAACGATCAATATTAACCAGTGGCGTATTTTGATTGGTCATCGGTTGATCAATCATGTCCCCGTGGTGTAATTGGGCCTGCATTTGAATTTAAAATGCCAGGATCAGATAAAACGACCCATAATGCCGTTGCTGTTCTGACCTACCCTTAGCTTCAACATTCTGGCGACGGAGATCGTTGTCCCAAACAGTCTCATGTAGTTATCGCGGCAGCAACAGGAGCAGATTCAACGACAGTAGTTGACCTCGTTAGAACAGGAACAGAGGTAAATAAAGTTATTTGACCTTGTGAGTGAGAAAATCATGGGGAATTTCGGTGTGCCGATCCAAGGCAAAATTAAAATCAAAACCAGGATTGAGAGAATCATTGGCCATCGCAATTCAATAATTCACGTATGATGACGATGGCAGCATAGCATTTGCATCTTGGTTCAAAT
Organism: Fasciolopsis buskii; assembly: GCA_008360955.1. NCBI lineage: Eukaryota > Metazoa > Platyhelminthes > Trematoda > Plagiorchiida > Fasciolidae > Fasciolopsis > Fasciolopsis buskii. Next base: position 129,143 of record LUCM01008135.1, read on the forward strand.
GGCATGAAGATGTTTTTCTTGTGAATGGCGTCAGTTTGGATGAGTTCGCTTGCTGGTGCAAAAAATGGGGGAGCGATAGCCCACACGGCATTGTAACTACATTACGCCAAAGCATCTCCAGGAGGACCACAAGCAATTTTAATGGCACTCTTGGAGAGCGGACTTAAGCGTTCAGTATGTGTTACAACTGTCTTAAAATCACCAACAAAGCGAGAAAGATATTGTTTTTTTTTAGTAGTAGGAGATTGAATGTTTACATGAAATAACTCACCATGTGATATCATCGCTCAACTCCTAACAAGGATGAAACAGCTGTACAGTGCTTCCATGGTTTCTTTATGGTGAGTTGAGCGATGATATCACATGGTGAATTATTTCATATAAAGATATTGTTGTTTACTCTGGCAGAATCATTCGGGAGTGCGAGTGATTTTTATTGAAAAAGCTGACTGATGACCTATTCGAATCACTGACGCTTGTCTCCGGCCTATGTTCAACAAAAGATGGCGATATGAGGACTCGTTTGTTTGCTCAACTGAAATCATCAGACTAAATATTGCAAACTCTCACCAGTGGATACCTCAGACTAATTAACCTCAAGCAGAATTAGCAAATGCTCCAAGAATCGACCATTCAGTCGGGTAACTTGAATGTGAACAAAATTCCGAAATTAGATTTTTCCTGGCCCTAAAGCCAAATGAAACTAGACTTTCAGAGGCTGCCTTTAGCTTGCTGGTGTTACGGTAACTGGTATTTTGCGCATCTCTGTCAACTTCGATATCACATTTATGGATTGTTGTGGCCAAATGAGGCGCATATAACGATTTTATGCACATTTATGTAAACATTCAACTGGTTACCGAGCACAAACATTGCGATTCCGAAGGAAGTCAAATCTTGTATTTACTACATTCGACAGGACAATGCGTTGGTGCAAGAACTACATCACCTTGATTAATGGGTCTTCTGTGCCTCTGTAAATGGACACTGCCTCAGATATTGCCACAATTTCGCAAGCAGCTTGTAGAAGTATCGGCGACCCATGACTTGAACCCACATGCCGTGTGGCGTAAAATGCTTCAAGACAGCCTATTTCGTTTCCTGGTGTACTTTTCTCTAAGTTCTCATTTCGTGATTAGCATGCCACATGCTCTGATGGCCTGAGCGTTAGAAATTGATTGGACCGAACAGTTGTATTTGTGGGATGCATCTATCCAATCGGTTTCTGACTTGTCTACCCCTTATTTTACACGGTCCTTTTTACCACTCAGTGTTGTAAATGTTGATTGGCAGTCGTAACAACAGTACCGCACAAACATTGATGGAAATATTCGGACATTATTACACCAAGTCTAAGGTCTGTAAACTGAAACAATTTATGCACCATACTAGGTAACAAGCGTACTTTTATTCCAAAAATCAGTCTCTTACTCCGCTTTTCCACAGCTTGATGCTTAGCTACTTTGTTTGGAGCAACTAAGAAAAATGACCTATTCTGCAAGGGCCCCTTCAATTATGGTCGTGAAGACGGCAAATGGTGCCGTCGGCATCTGGAGCGATTTCCCCAAATGGTTTGAATAAAGCCATTCACGTTCACCAGCTCCCATTGCCAGCCCCAGAAGATCATCTGGTCAAACTTAATGAGCGACGAGCCTTTTACAATCTCAGCTTTTCATATGCCCATCTGCAAGTAGAAATGGAAGAACGGTACAAGATCTATTATCGATCAATACTCACCGAAGCCTGTAGTAGATTTCTGTTCTGATTTAAGTGTGCACGTTACAGATTATGAGTAGAATGGTCATTGGTCTGTCCTATGCCACGGTCTACATGAACGATATCATTGTTGGTAACATTTCAGTATACAAACATGGCGCACATTTGGAAGAAGTCCTCGATCGTATTCAATCCTGCAGTGGCCACCTTCAAATGGAGAAGAGCGCAATTCTTTTGCCGCGCATACGCTTTCTGGGCACTGTGATGAAAAAGAATGGTCGAAGGCGACATCCAAATAAAATGACAGTGCTTCAAAATTTCCTCGCTTCTTCTAACGGAGCGACACTTCGGTCCTTCTTAGGTAATGATTAGCTACCGTAATAACTTAGGTGATTTGTAGTAGTCCCACCACATCACAGTATATTCGGGGAGATTTCTAGGAGGCTGGATTATTCAGACAAAATAATGACGGGAAAGGGATAAGTGGTATTCCATACATAACCGAAGGAAGGGTGAACGTGTTGTTCCAATATTTTCCCGATGTGCTTAAGACACGGCATTTTGCCAACTTAGTAATAATTTTGTATCAAATATGCAGTCATTAAGTGTTCCATTGAACGCTCTTCTTAAACAGAATGTCAACTGATTCCGATCACCAAAATGTTAAGATGCACTCCAGACTATCAAAACGTCTTTTTGACTGTGGATTGGAACATTACAATTCTCAGTTCTCATTGTTTCCATCGACGCCCGTGACAGTGGGATAGGTGCAGTTTTGCTACATAAATCTCCCGATGGTAATCAGAAAGCGGTAAGTCCGAAGTCCTCTGTACATTAGACAAATTTGAAGCGAATTAAAGCCAGATAGAAAAATAAAGATTGGCGTTAAAATTTGCTGCTAAAGAAGGGATCATAAAATGTTGCGTAGATGCCAATTCACACTGTGCAATAACCTCAGGCCGTTGTTTGCTATTTTTGTCCAAGAAAGGCGTAGCTATTCATACGGCAAACTGACTAAAACGTTAGGGTACTACCCTAATTGGTTACGATTTTGTCATACAAAACATACGCATCGAAGGCTTCGGACACGCTATTTTGTTATCCCGCCTGATTGCGCACAATGGACAAAGTCAGCCAGAGGCTGACGTGATAACTTAAGCAATCAATGTAGGTACCTGGACCAGTCAGGCGTTTCACGACTCTGTACTTACCAGTTACGTTCAGCTCCATTAGCAAGGCGACCCAAAACGATCCCACTAAGCAGCAGGCCACGTCCTACTCGCGCAATGGCTAATTATTGAGTTTACATCAGGTAGTTCTACCAATCGAAGAAAACACTGACAATTGTAAGTGACAGTCTGTTGCTATCCAATTGCGTAACAACTCAAAAATACCTTAGAAACAAGTTTCTAATCAACTGCACACAAATCATCCAGGAATGGCACGAATAAAAGTCGTTGCTTGTTCTTGTGTGTATTGGCCAAATATAGACTCAAACACGGTTGGCCTTGTGTGCAGATACGCACTAGCGGCCAAAGCGCCGGTGAAATGTGTGCTCTGCATCTGGCTTGCATCTTCCTGGCCCTGGGTTTGTATCCACTGAGCGTGTCTGTAATCGATAAAGCGATTCCCGGCGCCGCTGTTGCTCGTACCCACCAGTTCTCAGTCGTAATTGTAGTTCCTGAGCCTCTGTGCATGCGGGTATCAAGAAAAGTGATAAAATAAGCGAAGACTGTGCATTTTCGTGGCCATCCACCGTCATATTCGCCAGTAAACAATTTGCAGTTTACTCCTAACCGAGTCGATTGAAGAAGGATTAAAAGAGGTTAATCCGCGTCCAAATTTACGGAGGCGGCAATTACCACTTCCTATGGCAAACAACATCCCCTAGACCAAGAAACACATGGACGAGGCAACCCCTGTTGTCGGTTTGATCGGCCGGGACAATTAATAAGTCTCTAACATTACTCTATTGAAATCACCAACAATGTCCGCTGGACGCATGCATTAGGATAATTCCTTGTAGGATTCAGGGAAGGGGCATACACAACCTCGACGAATAACGATACGTAATTTGGTTCACTGCTGCAGACCGTTAGATAAATCTGGCTCAAAACTACAAGCAAGCGGAGTCGACTAATTCTAAACAAAACCATATTGGGAAGGTGATTATTGTGAGAAATTACTTTTTCGGTTTTTCCCAAGTGTTAAGGAGCGTTCCGGCTATGGACAAATTCAATCTGTTTGCCGGAATACTGAAACATACTATCCTTCATAACCTCATCATATTTGTCCTGTGTAACCCTATCAGAAGATATACTTGGCGCTCATTTCTAGTTGATGGCAAGGTTAAACACAAATTTATAATTGCTACTGGCACTAAGGGCTCCGTGATTCCACTAACTGTGGCACACCATTCTATTCCAAGGGTGAAACTTTGAATCACTGACAGTGTTATCAAAAGTGCTACGGGTCAAGCGTTTCTATTTCTAGGTACGTGCGCGATTCCAATGGAAAATCATTCAACTATGAATTTCTTGTTATTCTTCCCGGGCCGTCCATAATTGGTCTTGGGTCTGTGGAAGAACTCAACATTTCTGTTTCTATTCTCTCGACTGACTATAAACCTGCTTCTGATTTGGTTTTGCGTTGTTCCAAAATCACAAGAGAAAGTGCAAATTCCACCGATCAGACTTGAGTTCGATGTGAAGCGTCGTGTCATCCTATGGCTTGAGAGAGACATTTAGAAAAGATTTGGATTCTTTGGTTTTTAAGGTGCTTTCTAGTCAATCACATCGTCAAAATGGATTATATCTATTGTCACTCCTCTAAAACGAGATGGTAAAGCTCCAAGAATCCGTGGTGACTTGCAGTTTGAAGCTTCGTCAATAGACATGCACCATAGAAGAGATACACTGTTCCCGTTCAATGGTTCAAGGTGTTTTGGATTGCATCCAAAGAATGCTTATTCACAGACCCAAACACATTCTGATTGTCAGGAGTCCTTTTGGTCTACATTCTTATAAATTTTTACCATTTGGACTGACGGCCCCAACCACAATTCTTCAGTCGGTTATGAATTCAGTTACCGAAGGTTTGATTGATTTTGAGAGTAAGCAAGATGACATAATACTTGACGGCTCCAACCGATCAGTTCATGAGGAAAGACGCCTTTCGTCACTGTGACTCTTCTGTGAATTTAACGTTGCTATTAATCAATCTAAGTGTATTTTCAGTTCGCATTCCCCTTTAATTCCTTGACTACGCGAATGATAAAGATAGCTCCAAGTCTGGTACTGATTGTTTATCTCTCCTACTAGCCGTATATAGCACCACAAACTTCAGCGAAATACATGCATTAGTTAGTTCCGCATACGATCACTTATGATTTATTTCAAACATTACCCAAATTATGAAACCCATAATGGACCTGTCGTCTTCTGATGTTCTTTGTTGGTCTACTATAATTGAACAGACGCTGCTTTCTATTGTGGACAATTTAAAGAAAAAACATCCCTCCGTTTCGCTTAACTCCTAAACTACTCAATTCTTATAACGGATGCTTCGCCTTCTGGTACCGGTGTAGTGCCAGAACAGAAGAGCTAGTCAGTTGTTTGTGTTTTACGCCGGCTAACAACCGCTGAATAGGATTATTCACAGACGTAAGATGAAGATATAGCCATTTATTGGGCGGTTCAACGACTTTGAAGGTACTTACTAGGTTCTAAGTTCATAATTATTTCTGATCATGAATTACTACGGTTATCTATTGCCCATCAGAATCACTACACAAATCAAATGCGCCATTGGTGCGGCGGTGAATCATCGCACTCTCCCTGTACGTCCATGATATACAGCATTGGAGTGCGAAGCAACTTCTATATGTTGATTAGCTATACAGATAAGCCCGATCCTGGGACAGTTGTGATTCGGACTGTTTTACTTGTCCAACATCATTTGTGAATCACTTCGATATTTTGTACCCATTTTATTGGAAATAGAAATAATAAACGTTTTCGAAATGTTATCCAGGAAGAAAGGAACAGGCTGTCACCCTAGATGAAATTCTGCTTAAATACCTGTCTCGTAATCTGCCCATAGCTTCAAGGACTGACTTTTCCTGATTTGGATTTCGGTCAATTGGATATTGACAAAATAAAATTCTTGACACACTTTGATTGCTAGTGGCCCGAGATTGAAAGATACTGTGAGGCTCTCGAAAACCGGTGAAGGGTGTGTACAAAAAAACATATTCTTAGTCTTCGAAATGGATCCCACATGCTGTATGACGTGAAATTTGGGAAAGAATACATGCTGATTACCGCGGTCCCTATTGAAATAAATACGGGGTTCTGGTTAATATTGACTCGTGTTCGCATCGGCCTAAATTGTACTTCACAATCTCTGCTACTGCTAAATTCACCATTACTGCATTACGAAATACTTAGAAGCTGGATCTGTTAAAACAGGCCACGGGATTTGGGCAGGGCTAGCTATGAGTGCGCACGCTGAGACGATCAACAAATTTCCTCTTTCAGAGCAATGACTGCTTACTTTGTACGATCCCCTAATTCTTACTGTGCATGGTCAACCGTCGACCGAGATTCAGTCAAACAGCTCAGTCTCAGCTCTCTTAATGCAAACCATACCAACGCTTGCAAGACCAGAAATCGCAGCCTCAGGATCCCCAGAAAGACAGACAAAACCTTATCGAAGGACTAGGTCGAAATGCCAGTCGGGTGATAGAGACGGCTTCTTGAACGCGAATCTTCTGGTCACAATACATGCCGGTGGCTAGGGTACCCAGGTTACGAGTGAAACTTTTGTTGATCTAGGCGCATCAGCGTCTGCACATTAACTGTGGTTAGTTTAAAGTGGCACGGACTGCAAAAAGTGCATTAGCCAGTTGGAGCAGATTCAGTGAAACTTGGAAGCTTACTAAAGGAAGGTGCGAATCAGATAGCTCGCGATTTCTCTCGGATATTTTTTACTGGTATGGCCGACCAAAGTTCCCGATGAATGTTGATTTGAAATATGGTCGAAGGGGACAAAAGCAGATGGCTGGGAAAAAGGGAATTTGCATGCCGTATGAGGCTGCGTCCGCCTGCATATGGGGCATCAACCAGAAAGGAAACACAAACTTTCAGTATATCTTCTGTTATTGCCGGTCAATTTTTGTATTACTCAGGAATTCAATTCAGAGCAGGGAGGTCTGTTCAAGAGTACACCACATCCGAAGCACCAACTTTGCTCCATCTGATTCGCTGACCAGTTGATGGGTTCATAGTCCTCTTCTGTAAAACCTTGTTTGATCAGTGGTACACGACAAGGTGCGATGGTCTTACCTGGTTGCCAGATCACAATTGCCAGTTCACGGTGCCATCAGTAGCTCATGTGACAGAACAGTTGTCAGGCGAAAACCTGAAGAGGTATCAACCTTTTGGAGAAAAGGATTATTCTCAGGCATCATTCTCTCTAACATCTACTTTGACGCTTGACATTTATTCTGTGACATTTGTTTGGTTGCATTTCTTTTATCGCTTGCCAGATCTGAACGTTCCCGCTCGTGCTGCACGTGCCGAGAGCTCTCGCTTTCGAATCGTTCCGACCACTCGGTACCTTTATGCAGTGGTTTGTAATCTCGAGTGCTACTGTATCTGTGCTACGCCGGCGCCACGATATATACGGTACATCCGACTGTTGGATCAAGTCTCCTTTATTCTGTCAATTGAAGGGCTTAATCAATTGCGGTATCGGAGTCAGATAGAAGACACGTTTGGGGTCGCACTTCGAAAGTCTACATTGGTGAGCCCGCCTTCAAAATATGCCGAACTTATTGAGTCCGTGAATTTCCGGTGCTCTTTCCCTGCTGTTGCATGATATACATTTATTTCATATGTTATCGCAAATACTTATATTTGGGGAGTCAAAGACATTGTACGACACAAATCACATCATTTCACCTGTCACATTTAAATCAGTGGCGTTTATCCCGCATTACCCAGAGGTGTGGTTTACAACTTTACAGTTACAGGGCACGTAGGATTGCCTATCAGATGTCAATTTATCTAGGTCTTGGAGACCCTTCCCGCCGATGTTAACGCACCGGTAAGGGAACCTCGTACTAAACACACCTACGGGGCGGCCATACCGTCGGCTTAAAGAGGCTTTGTTGCAGCACTACCTCTCTTTAAGTAAAGGGCGTTTGCGGCAACTGCTGGATCGGCACAGTATAGGCGAAACAAAACCTAGTCGCCATTCGACACACCCCCGTTCCCTTACTGGCTCCGCTGACAAGCGCTCTTATATCGTCCAGGAAATGTGATTAGAGTTACTTCCAGTCCATCTTCGTCCCACGGTGACGGCTCTGGTCAAAGACTCATCTTTGGACAGGGTGATTCTCGTTGCCGAGACGATTATCGCATGTCGCTAGTAGGGCTAACCATCTCAAAGCCATGATATCGCACAATTACCCGGGTGTATATGGAGACGAGTCGCCAGAGGTACTCTACTTTTCGACCCGTCCATAAGACAGAGTACGTGTCCCGACACCTGCTCGTGTCGTACGCAAACCTCGACCTGGACGGGATTCTAGACCAGCCCACGTCCACCGTTCCTCAGCGTCAGTCGCTCCTAGCGACCCGCAGGCGAAACCGGTCGGCATTTGCTGATATCACCGCCTATTCGAACTCGACGCACATAAATGCCAGCAGCCGAGTTCCTTCGCTGGGGATGGGGACTCAAAAACCGACGGGCAAATGTGACCATATCCGCCGACGAACGATCCCAGGTTAGCCGTCTATTTTACGTACACGACTATCGTAAAAACTCTAGGTTTCTGGTTGAAACCGGAGCCCAAGTTTCTGTCTTGCCTATTGGCCACGCTAAGTCACGATTATCACTGCTTCGGCTGCCGGCTGCGAATGGCACACCCTGGCCAAAACAGCTACAGGTCAACCTGGGACCACGACGACTGTATCTGTGAACATTCTTACTTGCTGACGTTCCCACTGATTTACTGAGGATCGATTTTTTGCAGCACTAATAATTAGTCGTTGATGCACATAGGGTAGATTTGATCGATCCCTCGTCGGACATCAGACTTACGGGTTTGGAAGCCTGAACAGATGCCCGCCGAATCACTGTTACATTTTGTGGCATTCCGAATGACTTCCAACCATTCTTTATGAAATTCACCTTACTAACTAAAGTACTCAAAATTATAGACCCGGTGACTGATTATGTGGCGCACCACATCATCACTAGTGGATCACTTTTCACGACTCGACCTCGCCGACTGGCAGCGGACAAACTAACATTCCTTGAAAATGAGTTCGACACTTTACTGGCTATTGCTCATCCTTCTCAGAGTTTTTGGACCTCGTCGCTACACAGTTTCAACGAAACATGGCATCAGCTGGCAACCATGTGGCAACTATCGCGCACTCAACACAGCTACCCATTTTGATAGTTACCCCATATCCCACATACAGGACATCACTTCACGGGACGAATGCGTTTTCTAAAACCGATTTAGTACCAGCATACCACTAGATCCCAGTCGCTACTGAAGACGTCGGGAAAACTGCGACCAAGTCACCTATCGGTCTGTTTTGGATTCTACACATGCCTTTTGGATTGCGCAACACTGCTCAGACATTCAAGGGATTTGTCGATAGTGTCATATGAGACTTGGAATTGGTTCACGTCTATATCGCTAAAAAGCAGCGGCAGTGTCGAGGATGTGGTGGGTTTTGGCCCGGCAAGCGACCTCCCTAAAAAATGCCACAAGAGCCCGCTGGTAGCACTCCGACGTGGCGAATGTTCCGCCAACCAAATAAGGCAATTTCCCTTCGCTGTGTTCAATTGAGGTTTTCCAGAAAAAAGGCATTAACCGATCAATTGGACATTGGCTAGTTTGGAATGATTCCACTGCCCTAAAGAAAGCGCTTGGTTGCGCAGTCTCGAGGAGCAACCTCGAATAAAAGGCCTTTTCTGGACTGGGCGAATGAGTAGTACACGAGCCCACAAAGCACCCAGCCGTGGATACGACTAGTCTTCGGTTGAACGTCCGTCTCTTCTCTCGATTGCAAAAGCGACCTTCAACTGTACCCAAATATTTGTTCACCTATTAATTCATGTTATTCTTCCTCATTCCACCTAATTCCTTGAACTATTCGGGGTATTCAGTCGGCAGTGCTGGTAGTATTATCACTGGGATAAGTTGTTTCTGTCCTCTTACGTTCTCCTTCAGACAGCATCCAACACCCACTGAATCCGATTCCGCCGGCTGATGCACGTTATCGTACTCGATACTCCTTGAATGTGCAAAAACTGCTGCGTGTAGATCAAAAGTTCGTGTACTGGAGACCCCAGTCATCGGTGTGTGTTGTGTCCAAGATACTCGCATTCGAGTCTCCAGCTCTGTTATTCGATTGAAATCCACATCCAGTCCTTCCGTGAAGTTTCATCTGCACCTTTCTGGGAAGTATGAGACCCCAATTTCTGGTGTAACTGGCATTGATGCGACTCGCAGTGAGACGGCTGAATCCGCATTGCTTGACCGGATCCCAGTCGACAGCCGGCTGTGCACAGTGAGACTTTGCGGTTCGTGCAAATTTACCAGTCGCATCTCTGATAAATGCCACTTGTTTGGTATCTCAGAGGATGCGCAGACGGAATACAACCCACATGCTGCCAAGGCTACTTTCTATTGAAAGCTACACAACCTCTTACGCACAACAAGGTGGAGTGAAATCGCGATTTCAGCAGTGGACATGAATGCTAGAGTAGGTTGGATGTCCTCAAATGAGCAGCATCCAGGAGGCCCTTTTGATCTCGAGTCCTGTCGTCCCAAAAGCGGAAACGATTGTCGAATTTGTGCTCAGACCATCAATGGTTTCACGTTAGTACTAGCTTCAAACGTTCCAAACCCCAGTACGATATCTGGCGTCCGTCCTCTTCGAGTCAGCAGTGGACCCATATCGACCACATCGCTATTAGCTACAAATGGCGGGG
>LUCM01008135.1:140761-157687 GCA_008360955.1 Fasciolopsis buskii
ATCCCAATAGCGTCAAAATTGCTTTCGTCCGTCATTCTTCGCAGGTTGTACAGCACATGTGAAGGGCAAACCCGGGTTTCTCGATGGTCGTGGATGTGTTGATCACATCTTCACCCTCCGACAGCTGTTAAAGCACTGTTTTATCTTCCAAAGACCAATGATCATCGTGTTCTTGGACATCTGCGCAGCCTTTGACTCTGTTGATAGGTGTGCATTATGGCATGGTTTGTTGAGAAATGGAGTACCCGAGAAGTATGTGTCGGTCCTCTAAGAGTTGTACCGTCTTGCCTCAGGTTGGGTTGGGGCTTATAGCCACCTTTCATGGTCTCCAGTGGAGTGTGGCAAGGTTACCTTATATTCCCACTTCTCATAGTGGATGTTCTACATAATGCTTCATCTCGCTTCTTAGAAGACGGAGTTGAACTCCACCCACGGAACAGTTTTCGACCTAAAGTATGCCGATTATATCGCCCTGGTGACTGACAATACAGAGGCAATTCAACGCGCGTTGGACCGCTTGGAGATTCAGGTGTGGTATGTGGTTCGCACCTTCAAAACCCAAAGAACTGCTTCAAGACTGGCAGGGGCCTTTGCTTGTACTCACTCTTTGTGGTGATCGGTTAAAAGTAGTCCGCAGCTTCAAGTACCTCGGGAGCCTGTTCACACCTGGTGATGCTAGGGAGGAGGCCACATCGCGAATTGCGAAAGCCGGAGCACCGTTGAGGATGCCCGGCAACTTTCTGTTTCCGAGCACCGATGTCTCCAAAGCATTGCTTGTGTCTGATGCGAACATCGGATGAGCAATGACAAGGTGCGTCGTCGTGCGTTTGGTGCAGACAGTCGTCCTCTGACCGAGATAATCGCTCTAAATCGACTTAAGGCATGTTTTAATTATGCCTGTCCATCGGCTACCTCTTCGTGCTCTTTTTCAGGCTGTGACTCAGCATGGGGGTACGAAGAAGTTAGCTTCGGCTTTGGCCACGGTTGTCGCTTCCCACCTTCCTGGTCGGGGCCCAAGAGATGAGGATTATCATTAGTTGATGCTCAGAGATATGGCTCAGAACCGGCGTCAGTGGAGCGAATGCTGTTTTGCCTGTCTGTAGAACTCACCCACCTTAAAAACACTGAGAACAATCAAAAATAGTACAAAATAGGTACGGTGAAAACATCCAAAAACATTTGGTTTGCTATGGTTTATTATTTTTTACCCCTTAGTTGCTATCTTCTGTGAAATCCTAGTTACATGTTGCGTTGGAACTGTTTGTTCTCAAGCCGGTGTGGAATAATAATAATAATATCGATGATTCACTAATTGAATCACCGAACGTATATGGACACATGCAGCATTTGACTCCACTGTTCCAACGTCTGCCCGACGATCGAATAGTAGTCGGTCCCGGTAAGTGAGGGCTCGGCAAGACGGAACCGACGTCCCTCGGCCACGAGATCAATCGAAAGGACATCGAACCCAGCGAGGATAAAGTACGCGCTACCCTCGATTATGCCGTGCTGTCCCCAATCAAGGAGCTTAAGGAATTTCTGGGGCCAGTAAACTTCTGTCGTCGTTTCATTCCCAACGCGGCTGAACGCCTGCTTACACTAACCGGTCTACTTCGTGGTAATCTACGTAAGCTAGTTCTTACGGATGCCGTACGAGTAGCGTTTTCGGAGATCAGATCGGCATCATCTAAGACCACGCTGCTGAAGCATCCGAACCTGTCTGCCACACCTACTGTTTCGGCAAGTTCCTTGGATATTGCCATCGGCAAGGTCGGTTTCCGACATCTGGGAGCCACTAGTTTTTCTCTCCAATCGTCAGTTCCTCGGGAACTAGATACAGTGCCTTTGGTCGGGAATTACTGGCGGTTTACGGCGTTATCAAACATTTTTACCATGCCGTCGAAGGTGATTATTTCATCTTGTTCACCAACCACAAACCGCTAACAAATCTTACGAGAACCCCGATTGGTGCGAAACGTTACTGCTAGTTCTACTGGTTACTAGAACTTACTTAAAAGCAGATATCCAATGTTTGGCCACAGAACTTGCGCTCGGCACGATATTACGGCTGACTGGAAAATTCTTTACGCAACGGGGGCCCGATTTACTCGCTGTCTACGTACATGCGGAATTCTCCGGCGCAAAATCGTCTATAGCGACGACAGGTATTCGGTCCGACTGAACTCGACGCATATCCATTTGCATTTATTCTGGTTGATTCGGTGCGCAAACCAACTCAGCAACCTTAAGAAGGTTCATTTCCCGTAATTTCTCGTCTTGATAAGACCTTCAAGGTCGATCGACTCGGTCGCGTTGATACAACTGGCATCGGTCGTCTCAGAGTCGCATTCGTTGATAATACCGCATTGCATTCGAGATTCGGTGTTAACCCTGCACGGCTTTCTGATGGCACCTCCGTGTCACACCAGGGCTCGCGATTACCTCTGCCTGATACGACTTCAAATGAGGACAATGTCTCAAGTTCAGGGAAGCAACCGGCCGGCACTGTTAGGGCTTCAAATGAGGCTATCGTTCCACGTGCAACTCAGCAGCCGATTGATCCTACCGCATCTTCGAACGAGCTTAATTCCTCACGATTAAGTCAGCAGTGTGGTGCTGCACGGTCGCCCGCGAATGAGGCTTTCGTTTCACGTTCCGGTCAGATCATTTGTTCAGTACGTTTTCGCAACTCAGGCAAACACATGAACCAAACGCAAAACTATCAAGTGTTTATACTTACAACACTAGTTACGTATATTTCACTTTATTACTGTACACCCTTTACATACATCGCAGTTGCTACACCGGTTCTCGCCTTTTTCGTTTTAACGGCCTTGATCAACTCATACGGTCGTCGGTCCTGCGAAATCTTCTGAATATTTTGGTTCCGTCGATCGCTCTCGTCGCCTCTGACGTTTTGCTTCCGAACGTCTCAATTTGGATTCCGGACGTTTTAGTTATTTGCCGTTGGATGTCTAGACAATATTGGTGTGGCATCACCTGAGCGACGATCCTCGCAACCATGTCACTGGTAACGAATGTGGTTCACGCCCGACCATCTCACGGTTACTCCACGTCAACGACTCCGCCCATCACGGTCATACAGAACGTCTAAATACGCTCACATGACACGTGTACATTCGTTCACGCCAAATTGAGTTCACATTGCATGACTCCTCACTCTCCACTCCGCCGACTTAACGAATGCCCCCTCAACTTTCTAGCCGAGGGCTCTTGTGGCGGTGCGGGTCTTTCGGAGACAAGGATTATGCTCGTACATCATTCTCTCTAACATCTACTTTGACGCTTGACATCTGTTTGGTTGCATTTCTTTTATCGCTTGCCAGATCTGAACGTTCCCGCTCGTGCTGCACGTGCCGAGAGCTCTCGCTTTCGAATCGTTCCGACCACTCGGTACCTTTATGCAGTGGTTTGTAATCTCGAGTGCTACTGTATCTGTGCTACGCCGGCGCCACGATATATACGGTACATCCGACTGTTGGATCAAGTCTCCTTTATTCTGTCAATTGAAGGGCTTAGTCATTTGCGGTATTGGAGTCAGATAGAAGACACGTTTGGGTTCGCACTTCGAACGTCTTCTACAAACCCAGTACACTCTTGACGCCGCCGCTGCACAGATACAGCAGCTTAATCCGTAACTGTTACCTCATCTTATGCAAAACCAACCACCGAAATGACGGCCGCTCTCTTCTGCGTAACATGGGGAAGCAACAGGGGGTATACTGCTCCGTCTGCAGGGAGACATGCTACCGGGCGTTCGAATCAGTTTACTAGACCCAAGTTCATTACAAATGGTATTCGAAAGGGTTGACCTCTTCCACCCTTTCGCTTTAACTTTGTCATTGTGATGAGTAGGGAAGTCTGTCCCTCTCTATCTCGTAATAATGGGATTAATATCTGCCCAGTTAGGAAACTGCCTGACTGAGGACCGAAGTAAATTACAGGTTTTCTCGGCTTCCTGGACTACAGTGTGTTCAAGATGCATTTTGCACCTCCAAAATGGCAAACGCTGTTCGAGGACTGGATTAATTTAAAGCCCTGCCGTGTCCTTCAGGGGAAGAATTGGGTGAAGTAGATAATCTACTTGGTTTAGTGCATTCGCTAGGTGGTCGTGCACGAGATGAAGTGTTTTCGCGTATAGATGAGATTCCATTGGCATTCACCAATTTGAAGCACATGTGTACTCGATGTGATAGCTAGCTATCAGCCAAAGGTTCAGTTTACACCAAGGCAGTAAAGTCGGTCTTACAAGACATCAGAAACAGTCCCTGGAGGCAGGCACGCAAAGACATCCGGTGTTTGGACACCGTTATCTTCGTAGCGTTGGAAAAATATTGTGGGAGAATTTCGTAGCCTAAAGGCTAGGCGTCAGGTATTGGACCCTCTGGAGGAGGCGTTGAGTTCACTTTTTATGACATGCCTGAAGCACGAGGAACGGACATGTCCCATAGCCGCTAGGGTGAGAAGGGACCGTCTTATGTCGTCAGGTTAGCACAAGTATGAAGACACAGACGTCAATACTAGACGCCGCGTAACACAATACGGAATATAACTGATCCATGCAGTAAACGAGAGCACGAGATCCGAAGTTACATATCCCACTAGCTGGATAGAGAACATCGAGGTGAGCAATACAAGTTTATTGACCCCAGACAACAGTGAGCAAGCAGAAAAAGCACGTTGTATGCACAGTGAACTCTGGCATATAGGCGCAGTTAGTCAAAGGGAGACAGTGATGTAAGAGCGTGACAGCCAACAAATAGACAACGTTCAAAGTCAAATAAATCACAATAAAATTAAAGATAACTTGATAGATAACCACTCTTACCAGAAATAAACGTAAGTAGGGACTTCTAGCGCCTTCCAATTGCGGGGAATTACCCGTCTCCTTAACAGACCGGCGACACTGACCGGGAAACTTGGAGTGGCATGGGACTACATAAGGCCACACTAGGCCGCGTGTGGTAACGACAAAAAACGACAATGAGTTGCTGTCTGCCACCAAGGTGGCCACAGATTTGGGATTCGAGCCCCTGATCACTTTGGTGACAGATAGTTGATCCACTTGACTACCTCCGTGATGTCTTGTATATCCACAGAACGCATGCCCAGCTGTACGCTGTTGTCCGAGGCGGGAAGCGGTAGAAGTGGACACTCAATCGCATGGCAAAAATGTATGGAAACCACTAATTGATTAGGCTGTGTGGATGCCGTAAGACTGTCGCGTTTGAATCTGCGGAACTTCCCCAGGCGGTGGTTGAAGAAAACAGATGATTTAGCTCAATGTGGTTCTTGCTTTTGAAATCGCTTCCACCAATTTTCGTCCTATTTTCTCTTCTAGGTAGATCGTGCTGTGGTTTACCAATCAAAATCGCAGCACATTAGTGCAAGATTAGTGGTTGCAGAAAACTGAACTAAACATTTATGGGCGTCACCACTACAAGGGGAAGCAATATGCGGATGCCAAGTGCAGAACCGCTCTGCTTCGCTGCCATGAGACATACAAAAGTGGAGCACGATTATAAACACAGGAACAAGACACTTTCAAACTCCTTTGACGCCTGCTGAACAACACTCGGGCTTGAAATTGGATCAACTGCAAGCCGAGGAAAAGCGCGGAGTTGCCAGGCGCTCTATTCTGCTGAATGGTTGAAAGTGGTCTGATTTTGAGCCACTCGATAAGAATACCAGAGAACAGACAATGAGCCCGTTAGATGGAGCGGCCAGAACCCATTTGGCCGTTCTCGCCTGATTACACTGGATGAGACTGAACCAGATTTAAGAGAACCGAAGGCGCTTAAAATTGCGGTAGCGATGAGCTCCCAAAATAGATATGACACCCGATTATAGATCAGATGTGTAGTTTACACATAAGGAGCAGGGTCGGTGGTGGTATGCGGGTAAGAACCAAGGTCAGAAGACACTTCGTCGTATTGCTAGCTCATAATGGGAGGATGCACTTTGCGAGCCAGACGTAAGACGTAGGTTATTGAGTCAATAAAGGCATACGACAGAACAGGCAGTGGAGTTAAATCGGATAAGATAGCTGCAACATCTGCCGCGCACGGGCGGCGATCAACGTTTTTGACGTAGTCTTTTTCGGGGGGGTTAATGGCCGGCCAGGACAATCTGTCCGTCACTTTAAAAAGACATGAAAAACATGATGAGTAGGTTATTGCGACTAGTTCAGGTTGCTGCGTTGGAGTTCAGGAGTTTCTCTAAGGTGTTTTAATGTCTGACGGAATACGGTTCAATGCCGGAGTCAGTGACTCTCTTGCACTCGAAAAATCTTCGTTTCTCTGAAGTCCCATAATCTGATTTTTTCTTCAGTTGCTTAGGGCTGCGACATGGCGATCCGAACCAGACCATATCAGTGCAGAGTAACTTGTTGAGCAAATGGAAACTGAATTGGAAGACAAGCCGGAAAGCAATTCACTGGTTATACATGGCATGCAAGTGTCAGATTTCCTTAATGGCTTACCGTTATGGGTGTTTTATTCAAAAGACGAGTAGACTCAACCCCTTCCTAGTTGAGACTGAGGAAGCATGCATTTTACCAGGTAGCCGAAAACTCGGAAGGAGTATAAGATTTTGCCTGCACGCAAGATTTGCTTTGTGTTACTTGTCAGATGTTTAGTAAATAGCTCCCCTAACCTTCCTATAAAAAAACTCGGTTTGGCTCCCCGCTTGAATGGACGAGTAACGTCGGAAGTAACACTTCGTTTCCTACCTTTTATTGGTTGATTTTTAAGAGACCATTTGTCTGACTAACAATCATAATCCACCATCTTTTTATGGTATGGTTTAACGCATTAGCGCAAAATGAGCAACACGCCCATACCCACCAAGGTTCAGTGAACGGAAGGATGGAAACCACGACCCTGACAACTGAACCAAGACAGAACTATATAAGCTCTCAATAGGATGACTGCCAAATTTCATTAACTAGAAAAGTGACCGGCTTGTCTGTTATTCGAACTACCGGCTTCTTTGGGAAGACATGCATAATACATGCAAGGACACGGTTTAATCAAACGCTCCTTAATCATTTGATGGTTGTCCCGGTTTCCCCCAACAAGTGAAGGTTGGAATTTTTGTCTTTTCGAAACTTTCCGAGTTACTATATCCACCATACATCACCAGAATGGCGGTATTCTCAGTCAGCTACCACCATCGGAGTTTCTTCTGGCTTCCCTTTCTGACCAACTACTACGGTTTAGGAAAATTATTCTTAGGAACGAAGTCAACAGGCTGGTTCTACATTGGCAGATCCAGTAGAAGTTTAGTTTACGGCACGTATATGGACCGAGGTAATTTTTACTTTAGCTGCACACCACTAAATGCCCTGAAAAACTTCCTATCTCTGACTTTTTTGCATTGTTCGACCACTGCGCCAAGGCTCCGCTAGCACCATTTTCCCATCAAGCATGGGTTTCAGGAAACCCATGGGCTTCACGGGTTTTGGCGATGCATCGCTGTCATGGCGTCTTAGGTTTGGAAGCCGCCAAAGGTTTTCCAAGTGTACATCCAGTGTCAGAGGAAAATTTAAATCATCTAAACAACTTGGAACACTAACAACAACACCATCTAATGAAGTACAGGGATGGAATGACTCAAGGAGGAATGCGCTGTGCATACCTGGCCAAGCTCCATGAACATAAAAGCTAAGTTTGACAGCAAACAAGTTAGATGAAAGTAACCTTCCCTTGTATACCAGACAAAACCCTCTTTGACAAACTAACAGCACGCTAGGTACACAAAAACAAGCCGAATGCAACACAATGCTTCAGCACTACTTTACAGTGGGGAATTCAAGTTTCGCTAGGAATATAAACGGTCATATTGACACTCAAAGGAATAAGGTCAGGAAAAACTACCCGAGTCTCACAGGGAAGTCAGGAGAATTCCTAACTCAACGCTCTATAAAGAGAAACCACAGACTAAGGCTTGTATACGTATATATATATATATATATATATATATATATATATATATATATATATATATATATATACATATGCACACTATATACATACGTATAAGCATATATATGTAAATGTACATATTTATATACATACATATATACGTATATTTATTACATATATATATAAACGACTAACTGCTTGCACCACGGTGCAAGAACGGCCCGAAAATAACGTGAAAAACGCTAAATATTGATTGTGACTACAACAGGTCACACAAAGCGGAGTCATAAAATCATTTAGGGGCAAGATAAATCCCAAGGACAACAGCTATCCGAACTAGTTCAATGCATTCAGAATGCCAAAGAAGTTTCCTTTGGATTTATTGAAACTAGACTTTTAAGCTTGTAACTCGGCGCAATAACGACCAACGGTTCTGTTAAAAACAGCGCAGTCGGTTCAAGGAACTACTATCACCGATACATGAATTCAAGAGAACCGGACACATTTGGCCGTCCAAAAATGCACGGACGCGCGATTTCCACTAACAGATAAAAATCGAGATCTTAGTGTTGACTCCACAGGGCGGTAATTACAAATAGATTTATTCTTTGAACCGCTGTCGAACTTCCTTCCTTTGATCTTCGTTCTTGATGAACCTGAACCATGGAGAAATGAGTTTAAAGATATTTACAACAAACCAAAAATCAACGAAACGTCCCATTTGCATCAACTGAGCTCCTTCGTTTGTGAAGTGGCATGCAAACAGGAGCAGATTCCGAGGTTGCACACGGATAGCGAATCTCATGAACATGGCTGAATAGAATATCAATGCTGAAGCGCAGTGAATAACAATGGGTTTGGAAGCTTACCCGTAGTCATGTTACCACTTATTAGTTCGGGGTTTTTCTTCAAATCTCCCAAAGCAGCGAGGGGTAGTCCCCAATTAGCCACAGGCCCCCAAAAATGCTACAAAGTTTAATGAGTTAATTGAATTCGAACGTCCCAAGCAAACATTCGGATGCCTAAAAAACTCACTGTGCTTGGTGTGCGACAAACATTAGTTTATAGAAAGCAGTACCTCATGAAGTAATCTCGGAACTCCTTGCTGGTAACATACTGCACAACTTTTCGCGCAGCCATAACGACCTTGAGCGTCGAAATCGCACGGATAACCAAAATCGCGCGGGTGCAATGTGATGGTTGATATGAACAAGTCCAGCTCATGTCATTTGCTTCAGTACAGTAGTGCCACCAAAAGCCAAAATGATTGTCTAAAGTTTTTCGGATGATGTCAAAAAATTGGCATCAACTCCCTCTGGGTGTCATAACTTAGCTATCCTTGGCGTTCCAGCGATTTCGTTTCCGCTGCGAATAACAGTACAGACAGATAAATTCACCTCACTGTCACTTCGACAAAACGTTTAATACGTGGGTGTTTCAGAGCGGGCTTGGTATGTCAAGAGCAAAGTACTCCATGAATAGTTATTAAAGCAACTCCTCCCAGTAACGATCTATTCCTACCTTAAAGGTCTTGTCCCCACCTATCTCAATGGTACTTTTAAATAACTTATTCCATCGACTTTCCATCCCAGCACTGAAGGAGGCGGCCCTGGATGCCATTCAAGGGTTATGCCTTATCTGTTTCCACCTACTTTTTGTGGAAAAGTGCTTGGGGAAGGATTTCACTTGGAATTTTAGCTGTCTCGAGCATGTCATTCAAATTCCCTCGGACCCTTTCCATTTTCCACTGAGAACCAACTCAGTTTCATCGGTGAGAGTTAACCGAAGTCTAAAAAGTTGTTCCAGGGCGTCATTTGTAGCTACAGCACACTTGCCACTCCAGTTGAAATCCAACGTATATTGGATTTTAACGTGCTTCCCTAAGCTTAAATCACCTCTGGCGAAAAGAATATCCTCGTGTCCACTTTTAACGTCCTCCGAGTTCTATGTAAGGAAGTGGCTATTTACAGATTCAAGTGGCAGAAGGGATGTTTTGCACTGTCTAATACTGGGAACGGTCCGACTACGGAGAGCAGGGGCACTGCACTTGCGACCACTTTGTGTTCGGACTATCCTCTCCCACTCGGACGCAAAATTAACACAATTTAGTGGTTCATTTACCCGCTTCATCACCTGCCACTTATGCCAATGGCAAGCAACGTTTTCAGGAGATAATCATTAGTAGGTCAAGCAAATCGATCGCGGGAAAGTTTGAAAAGCCATCATGAAATTAGGTCTGCAAACCTCCCCAATATGAAGATCATCAGTAAAAAACGCTGAATTTCAGCTTCGATTTGTGCATTACGATCCGTCATCTACGAAGTGCAAAGGGGAAGCTGCGTCCTTGATGATTTACGCTACATTTTCCTCGTAACACGGAGGAAGCAGCGGGTTTTCTCGACCAATTTGGAAAACACTACCTTGCTTGTTGTTTGGTTGTTTATTTAAACAAACATCAAGATATTCCAACCGTTTTAGAATTATTTCCACCAAAACCTGTCCGTTAAGTTGATTGTCTTTACCAGTAGGCTCTGAAATCAACCATCTAACAACGTCATTCACAGAATCCTTGATTTCAGATTTCCGGCGTTGATTTACCGAGTCAAACGTCCTACAGAAGTAGAGCT
Source organism: Fasciolopsis buskii (assembly GCA_008360955.1). Lineage (NCBI taxonomy): Eukaryota > Metazoa > Platyhelminthes > Trematoda > Plagiorchiida > Fasciolidae > Fasciolopsis > Fasciolopsis buskii. The sequence continues at coordinate 151,335 of LUCM01008135.1, forward strand.
AACGTAAGTCTACTGGCATTCCTCCATCCATGCCACCAGTTTGCTAGTCCAAAATGATCAAAGATCTTGTAAAGCAGCATCTGTCCTCGAAATCCACATTAAGCTGGGTTCAGCACGGTGTATCGCATCAAGTGCCCACAAGCATGTTCCCTGATAATGCTTTGTGGTGCTCAGCAGCGGACGCTTAGCAACCTCACTTGCCGGCAATTCACATCCTCTGATTGCCAGTCATCCTTGTCGATGATGGCGGCGTTCTCCATTCTTGCAGCAAATATCCCTCCTGTAGATTCTCGTTGTACAACTTACAACTCAACCCTGCCAAGGGGTCAGCCATAGGCACTACAATAGCCGGGGATCTCGTCCGGGCCAGCCATTTTAATAACGTTTATTTTCCCTAGGTGTGGACACCGTATTCCCGGTTGTTTATGCGTCATCTGTGCATGGTAACGGGGGTGGAAGATCCAGCTCCATGTGAAAGCTCGCATTCGACCCGCGCACACTATCAAGGCAGTCACTCAGTACTTTCGCTCTGCCGATTTCATTCAGTGCAACAGACAGTTCATCTACTCTTAGTGTACCGCCCCCTCCCCAAGTGGACCCAAGCATAATATTTCTTGGGCTGTTTCTTTTTTCGCTGGAGTAGCTTTTTGCACGTAGTTGAACTCAACGTTTTGCATAAATATTTTAGCCTCATTTATATGCTTGACATACATACACTTTGCAATACTGTTCCGGCGAGCAATATACAAAAACAAACAAACTATTTTCTGCACCTGCGGCTTTCTTCATCTAATACGTTTTCTTTGCGGATTCCCTGCATTCTGGACAGAGGCATTCCAGACACACATTAAGAGCCTAGGGCTTGTGGTGAAGTAAAGATGATCTGCATGTGGCTGGATCCAAAAATGCAATGGATTTTTCGGCCTCCTTTGAACTGGCTTTGACATTTCTCCTAGACCTCGGTGCCCGCCATTTTTGCCGTTTACCAGCTAGGACCTTGAAGTCCTTTTTCTTGATGGGGCGCGCACTCATTTCTTGCTGTGGTGTGGCTATTCTTATTTTCGTAGCATCTCGAATAGGACGTCGTATATTAGGAAGGTGTAATAGCGATCATCTATTGACCAAGAAGGGATTGTTGGTCGCTCGGAGATGAATGCTGGAATGCACTGATGACGCTGTAGATGAAACAAAGATAAATACATATACTTAAGTGTAAAATGAATTAGCGTGTGGCCTATTGGAATGGAGAACGTGTGAAGATGTGCCTTAATGATCTGGACATTAGAGGCGACAATGCAAATGAAGCTGGTAGATGGCAATGGATTTGATGGCTTCGTAAATCAACGTTAGCCATGCTGTATCCGGCTTTCCCTTGGAACTGATAATGCTGAATAATGCGACTAAGTCATTCGGGTGCCTTTTTCTTGAGTGGATGCTTCCGCAGGGGAAGGGATTCGCCCTGGCGCTTTTAGGATTCCCAGGTTTCTTCGGATTCATGTTGTCCTATGATGACGGGAACTTCATCCAGTATAAATAGATGGTTGTTGGTGCTGGATATCAAGAAATTCGAAGAAAGTTATCGGATTTCCTTTAAGTCTATTTCTATAAGAGGACAATAAGTTATGTGCCTTTAGTTTTGGGTCCCACTGAGGATATCCCAAGCTTAGAAATGTATTTGTTGAGCTGCGCTGCACTTTCTGCTGAACCCAGCCTTTGCTGATTGGTCGGAATGCATGCGTCTAGATAGCGCACTCTGGGTGGCTTTGCACTATAGGCCCGATGACTGTGCCACAAATCGTGGGTTCGTCGCATCTGCTTTCATCCATAGCTGAGGCAGGGCTATCTACACTTTTCTGGCTGCAGGTGCACACCGTTTGGTTGGTCTGAAACACCGGTGCATGGGCCGTCCTAAGTCCTTTGTGACCAGTGTTCTTTGAAGCTCACCTGGAGGTGCAAGATTCATGTATTTGGTTGTTGCTGAGTCCGGAACTTTCGACGCTGACAGGCAAGCTTCACTTTTGGGACCATGCAGCATCTTGATCGCCCTACATAACATTCTCCGGTTAATGTCCAACCAGCTTCGCATCAATGGTGAAGAAAGGGCACGGCAATGGTAACAAGACCCCTAGGTCATTGAGAACAAGGTGAATAACAGTGGTCCCAGGAACGAGGTCTGTAAAACTACGCATCCGGCTGTCGCCACTGAGGAGAATGGGTCTTTATCCGTGAAATAAAATCCCAAACAGCCTAAGTAAACGGCGATCCATTCTGCGGCCATTTACGCTGAACCGAAGAAGCATAGTTTACTAACCAGGAGTTGTTTGATCACCTAGACGGAGACTTTCCGGAAGTCAAGACGGCAAATCTCAACTCGACTGTCTTCGTCCAATCCTACCGTTAGACCGTCTTGGAGATTTAGCAGGTTCATGAAGTAAGATTTTCTCCGAACGAGCCCAGATTATTCTTCTTCCATCAGGTTGCAGTGGGCCATTCATTTAGCTGTTGCCTATCCGGATTACGTTCCCATAGCTTTCAAGACTACTTGGAGGACGCTGGTAGCTCTATAGATTTTGGTGGTGTCTGATTCCACCTTCACAAAAGGAGATAGCTCCGGCGAAACACAATATCTGAGAGCTTTTTCCCGCCATTGGCTGCGGGTTTTAAATGTCGGCTAGGTGGGGGCAAAACTATGCACCAGTGGCTTGCCGGCAGCCTAGTGAGTTTCAAAAAGGACACGACTTTACATCTTTTCGGGCCCGGATTATCGGCGAATCCTCCTCGGAAGTGCTAGGCATAGCGCCTCCTTGGGGCTTTTGTGTGAGAGCGCCGGGAGTACCGTCGCGCACTTCCTTGTCTGAGAGTAGGCAGCTCTGACATAACGTAGGAGACTTTCTGAAATTTGTGTGGTTCAGTCTGTGCCTTCATCTCGTGCTGACATGAAGCACAAGAGAGGGACCCCTTGGTTCGCGTGAGGCTAAACTTTGCATTTGGGCCATTTGGAGTCTTCCTGCCTATTACCGGTCTAAAAGGAAGTTCAAAGGATTTCTGGAAGTCGGCAGCTGTTTTTAGATCATCTTTTATTGTAGGGTCCCCTATATCCGAAATTCTGCAAGTAATTTTCGCGTTGTACACATTCTATTGTGGACTCGCTTATTGAGATCCTTCAACTAAGGTCGACAGGAACGGTTTTGTACTAGTTCCAGAGGAGAAAGCCGGTCTGGTCGTCAACGTACGTCTTGCCGTGCACTCTCCCATTTTGAGTTTCCTCCAGTGTCTTTGATTAGGCAAATGACGTCTCGGCTGTGGAGGCCAGTACTTGTGAATTCAAGTTTAGTAGATATGTTCTATTTGCCAGATGGGTTATATGGGTTGCATGGCGCGAGTTTAGCATACAGTGCCAAGAGCGTCTTTTATGAGGATGCTGCTACCGCTCCATTGGTTGCCTTTGGTACTTCCTGATTCCTGACCGGGCAAACGCTTTCTGACCCAGTCTTCACCGACTGAGTTGACGAATGCGGTCATTTGGCATTTACGCATGAATCAGGTTGAGAGGTTTCCTCCCAAAAGTAGCAACACACGCTCACCTAGCCGTCCTAGCAGCCACAGGGGCATTCGGATTCCATAATAATAGCGGCTTGTTTTTAGATTCCGCCGCTCTCACGGTGAGCTCAGGCGGTCCGTCACATTGACTTATGGCAGGTAAGGGCCTTGATATATGCAAATAATTAATTAGTCTACGTTAGCAAAACGCGCTGATGTGGGGTCGGCTTGCAAGGTAGGCACACCACGACGGCTGTGAAAGTTGAAACTTTCCCCACTTGCAGGCCGAGGGACATTAAACGTCCTGACTAGTGAAGAATGATTCCGTTAGATTTTTGCAATTAACCGTGCCTGCTTTGAAATCCTGCTTGCCCCACGTGCTACAAGGGTGATCATGGATCTCGGCCAAGCCTTATTCTACGTGATCCCTGTCGCGGCGGTTTTCAAAATGCTGCGCTCGAACCAGTGTCTTTCTACGCAGGTGTAGGACCAGGAGTTCGGGTGAGCTTGGAACTCATTTGGGCTTATCAGATCTGATACAGCTTCATTCCAGGTGGTTATGACATTCCGAACCATACTCAAGTCGGGTTCGGTTTTGCTGCCCTTCCTGTAATTTTTCGTCATGTTGGCGGAGAGCGAATAACACGCGGTCCCGGTGATTTTAGGCTCATAGTTGTTTTTAGCACATCGGTTAAATTTACCCCTGTTTGTCAGATTTCAGTGCGAGGCACGTATCATCGATTGTGGTGGTCTTTCCAACTGCTGTTGAGAGCATACTCCTAATACACGAGTTACAGGATAACACTCGTGCCAGCCGCAGGTAACTCTCGGTGCCTGGCGCGGTCCGCCTCCCACGGTCTAGTCTTAAAACCAACTTAGTTAGCCCGCCAACCATAACACCTACGGGTCTGCGTAGGTCGCCATCCCCTGACGAACGCTTCTTTGTGTTTGTCGGGTAGCTAAGCGTTGGGCTGATCTAGGCCACCGAAAACCACCTTTCTGTGCCGTCCCAAAGCAAATAATATTCCAGCATAACCTATTTGCCGCTTCTGTGCGTCCTCACCGTATCCTTCAGACTGTTAGCTTTGGATCGTTACCACAAATTTAATAATGTCCCATAACATAACGCAAGAGCTGGCTGCGATAGGAATCCTTTTGTATCTTGGATGCTGATGACCCAGTAGCTATGGCCAGCGGGGAACCCGTCCCTGCCCACGCCTTCATTCATTCGTTGGCTGCTTATCCGACGCCCTGGTTGCAGCATCGTAGTGCAAAAATACAGTTATCCTTCTGGCTGGATGCTTCAAGTTTTCATACTTAACATTTTTATGCCTCTTATGGGTCCTCAACCGCTGCCCATGTTGAACTCCCTGATTGTGGTAGAGCTACTGAAGACCCGTGTCAGCTGTGTGGGCTTCCACTAAGCGGAATTTAGATCAACCGCATGTCTGTGGAGACAGGTTAGGCGTCATTCACAAAAACTTCAGACTGATCTACTCACGACCTCCACTTACCTCTCCGGGGAAAGTACCATTATGGCTAGGTTTGCCAGATAGCCACTATATTAAGCCGGGTCCTTTGTTGGTGGAACAGCGCAGAGAAGTACTTGCGAAACGTTTCCCCAAAACATCTTTTAGGGGATAAAGTCTTATTTATTTGGAATATGCGTTTGGTAAGCGAAAGTCCACAGGGGTATTTTTCTATAGATTGCAGTGTGGGGAAGTCGTCCAATGAATCCATGGGGTTTTCATTATCGCTAATATGTGCCTAAGGCTAGTTTCTTGACCTTCGTCAGGATGCATTCAAAAGCCGGCCTGTAGTCGGAAGTCCGTTATGGAAGCGGGGGGCACCGTTGCCTCAATGTTGGTCGATTCATGGTCCTCTCTGCTACCTTCGCATTAGGTAGGAGCGATATCCCAATTTTGTTGGGAAACATCTTCAAATTTTCCACTCAGTGCCGCACCTTCCCGTCACAGTGGGAAACCTCTGTGATTATACCCGTTCACAAAAACGGTACACGCTATGACTCTGCAAACTATCGCTAAACAAATCACACTCCCATAGTTTCCGGGATCATGGAACGTCTGAATTAGAACAGTCTTACAGCCTACCTTCTGGAACATAAACTTATTAACCGTAGCCAGCATGGCCTCCTTCATAAGAAATCCTGCGCTACTTGCATGAGCGACTGCATGAACGCTCTCACTGAGGCCCTGAGCACTGAGATGTCAGTTATAGTAATCCTAGACATGGCGAAAGTTTTCAGTAGAGTATCCCACCCTAGATTGCTGAGTAAAATGGCATCCTACGGTATTTTCAATCCATTGCTGTCGTGGTTATCATCTTATATGTTATTTAGAAAGCAGATAGTGCACGTAAACGGCTTAATACCTGAACCTAGATTAATGTCCAGCGGTGTGATCCAAGGCAGCGTCCTGGGCTCCCTGATCTTCCTGTTGTACGTTAATGATGTCTTCGATGTTATTCGTAACGGCACTCCGTTTCTCTTCGCAGACGATACCAAAATTGTGTACACATTTCGCCCTGAAGCTTTAGAATCCACCATAAATAACATATTGCAATACTTAGCGTCATTCGACCCCCGGGAGAACGACAATGAAAAGCAGCATTATTGGGTGCAAGTGCTTTTTACCCCAAAGAGAACTCGAGCTTGGAACCCAAACCATGCCGTTAACTTCCAGGTTCGCGACATGGGCCTAAATTCTTTCAGTACCTTAAACGCCTCGAAACATGCTCTCGCCCAAGTGGCAAAGGCTAATAATACAGTGGGGCTGTTACACCGAACGCTGAAG
>LUCM01008135.1:159835-174738 GCA_008360955.1 Fasciolopsis buskii
GGTTTTTCACACGAGTCCACGGGACGTCGCCTCATTTGACTCCGGTTCTCCTTCTTTTTTTCCAATGCAACCCTCATCTCTCGACCAAGCTGAAATTTATGAACTGAAAATTGCTTGGAACCTCATGTATTAGCATTACGATTGCACAATTCCCATCCATTTTCGCCGCTTTCCTTGCCTAACGGTCTGTGCCTCCAGAATTTTTGAATTTTATACTGCCTTTTTTGATATCCAGTCTAGCTTTCGCTCATCTCCATTCCGTTATCGCATCCATGCTGGTCCTCATCTCCACCATATAACTCTCCTGATTATCGAGAACCCCGGCCAACTGACGGTGACAGCCATTGCCCTCCAGCCCTAATTTGCGCCCGCAAACCGCACCTCTGATCTAATCAAGCACAGTGTCATTCGCAGTCCGGGGCTGATAATCAGACAGAAAAATCTTTGCGAACTATTATCTAGCGTTGATTTTAAACTCTAAACCTCGTGTTCAGGAGACCACATTGCCTGTTATGATCTTGTGGGCAAAACCAAATTGCATTGCATGTTTTTTCGTTTCTGCACAATTTTGATCATGTCTTGCGGATGACTCTCGTATATCGAGAAATACACACAAACCAACAAAACTTTCAAATTACTTAATGTCACTCTCACTCCCTTTCCCGTCGATTTATATTATTTGTGTTTCCTATGCACCCTCTCTGCAAAAACTTGATCTTGCCTTGCGCATGCCTCTCGCAAATTAATATTATTATTATTCACAGCGTCCACTAAGGGGCTATTCCAATACATTTAGGCAAGGCATAGATGTACCCACTAAGAATTAATTGCGAGACGAGTGGCATGGATGCCTAATGATAATGGAAGTGAAAAACAGCGTTCAAGTTTTACAGTGGTATGCCTTGTGGGCGCTTGAGAGAGGCAATCTGAACATAGGCTTTTTGTTGCCGAAAGGAGCCACATAAATAATGCACTCATCACACCATAGAGTTGGCCATTCGGCCTGAAGTACTTTTGTTGCACATTTTCCCTGGAAAAACCGAGGTAGTATTCCAGAAATTGAAGAAACTGCCATAAAAATAGGGGCAGAGCAGAAGCTGATCGTGAACATTCTAAAAACACTGGCGAACTGGAACCGCACAGCACTCACAGGCAGTGAGTAAAATTAGACTACATGATCCAAAATTGAGTCGCAAATGCTCCTAATAAATTGTAAACTAAATAAGTGTTCAGAATTTCAAATGCACACTGTGCCTTAGAAACCAAAGTTCATATCCGGGTGGTACACAGTCACGTCTACAAACGTGCGGAATTCGTCTGTCTCAGTCGACCTACCGTCTTCCAAGCGTCAATACATCACTCTGAAAAATCTGAACGGTAGTAGGACATTAGAAACACTTTATGTCAAGACACGGCGACAAAGCTTTTACGGTGCGAGTGAGTCAGAGTACGCTAATCGGTTGTTGCGCCAGCCAGAGATGCCAACTTTCTCAACCAGCTCTCGCGGTTCTGCAGTAGCCGATTTATGCCAGTGTAAATCGGGAGAGGATGAGTTTGAGAGAGACAATCTTCATTTCTGTTTTCCCTATGATTACAAATTGGCGGATTTGATCAGGGGTATGCAAATTAGACAGAAAAGCGAACCGCAAATCTGCAGCATGAATGCTGGTCATTTGTTCTGGATTTTGCTGGGTACGGTTGATGTTTGCTGTCCAAGTATTTTTCTCACATTTATGAAGTGGTCCAGGCTGGATTTTTACCGGGACAAGTGGATGTCGTGGCATTAAGAATAAGCTAGCTGAAGTGAAAATCTATGTAACAAAGGTATTGGTCAAAGCTGCATGATGGTCGTCAAAAGTGGAGCAAATCGATTTCCTTAAATGATAACTGATTTCTTTGAGTTTTGTGGCAGTCTCAGAATCAGACGCCCTATATACACTATTGCAGGGTCGGTCGCAGTATTTACAAGCCACAAAAATGCGGGTCGCTGAGGGATGGCACTGGGTATCTCGGGGGCCGCCACCTAAAACGGACTGATCATTCATATTTCCGCATGGCACTTTCATCGCAGCTGGTGGGAATCCGCCTAAAAGTAAACTTAAACATCTCAGCGCCAAATTTCAGCTTGTCTTTGAAACTGAGGACCGGGTCATATGATAAGTGAACACCGAGTGGTTGTTTTTTACTTCGGTAATTTTGTCAAATCACCAAAAACAGAACAAAACACTCACTATGACTGCATGGATCTCGTGGTCGGAAACAGTGAACTCAATTCTTTGAAAGGAAAATATGAAACACTCACCAAAGCACTAGCATAAATCCCTTTAATTTAAGTCTTTGCTGAGGCGACTCCTCATGCGTGTGACGAATCACAGATGCAAAGTACTATGAAAACTTTGATTGCATTTTTCCAGATTCTTATAACAACGTCTTTGTCCGTCCCACCTGCATTGTCGTCAAATGCGCTGGTTAATCAACCATCATGACAGGCCAAACCAAAGGTTCCTTTCACTATCTCCCAAGCTTGGGTTCTTTGTATTCGACTGTGCCCTGAAAAACTCACTGGAGGTTATGCAAAGATTAAGATATTTTGACTTATGTGAGCCGTTATGCAAGCGGATAGCCGACCACCTTAGGCACAAAAACGCAAAAAACGCTTGAAAATTCGAATTTCTTTAACTTAGAAGACCGTTGGTTGCCGTATCATTATAAAAATTGTGTCGCCCTTTGTTCCCACAAACAATACAGGGTTTCTGAGCCTAGCCATTATTCTTCTGAACAAGTTTTATTAGTGGCTTCAATTAAACACTCGCTTTCGACTAATTCGTTCCTACCGGTGAGTTTTCGTGGTTATATTTCGTTGCTACATTTGACACCAATTTGCGTCAGTAAGAATAACTACCCGGCCTACCTTGCCCACTCGAGGGTTTGCCCACTCCATTGCTATTCAAGAGGTGCCCTGTTCCAGCCACGTGTTATTTTGGTTAGCATGTAAGGTCAGCAGCAGTGAGATTAGCACACGTTACCTTGCCATTTTTTGGTTCCGTTTCGTGCTTTTTCCTCAGTTTACGGCCTTGGACACAAACCACTTTGTGAAGATTGCAAAAATCGGACTTACGGTGAGCATCCCTGCCTCCACATTTCTTCTGTTCACGTGGGGGAGATTGTCCAATGCGGAGATGGGAGGGCATTCCAGTGTGCCTAACCAGTCGTCTAACTTAGCCGTTTATCAGCATACATTGGTCCAGTCACAAGGCTTTCAGATACACAGAATCTCTAGTAAATTCGCGACAAAACTAGTACGCGTGCAACTTCTTGTTCAAATTCGGCCACTCCACCAAAACACTAAGTAGCCCAGAGTTAAAAGTGTTATTTTGGTCCAATATTCGGTGCTTAAGTTGCATACCCCTGATCGAATCCGCCAATTTGTAATCATAGGGAAAACAGAAATGAAGATTGTCTCTCTCAAACTCATCCTCTCCCGATTTACACTGGCATAAATCGGCTACTGCAGAACCGCGAGAGCTGGTTGAGAAAGTTGGCATCTCTGGCTGGCGCAACAACCGATTAGCGTACTCTGACTCACTCGCACCGTAAAAGCTTTGTCGCCGTGTCTTGACATAAAGCGTTTCTACTGGCTCTCTACCGTTCATACATTTTAGAGCTATTTTTGAAAGGTTACAATCCTGGATATACAGAAAGTGGTATTCCGGAAGTGCTCATCAGCTGTTATTATTTATTGGTCGAAAATTGCTTTCACAACCTGACCTGCGATTGCTAGCTCGGAATAATTGCTGTAGTTCCTCGTCTTACACAGTGGATCTCATCTGCAAATTCTGTGCCTCACTGTGCTTTCCTATTTCCACTTCTACTTAAAGGTGCACAGAAAATGTCCCGGATTAAACACGTAAGAATTCAGACTCAGTGATGTATCGCTTCATTTCAGTGCAATTCCATGAGATACTACCAATTGAGATGTGTTTGTTATATGGACCTTACCAGAAATTATGGGGCTTATCCGCTGGTTGAAAATGTTCTAAGCTACACTGCCCTTTTTCTATCGTTTTCCGCTGTTGAGTTTTGTGAATCTGCCGTCGCAACGCTTTATGTAATCCCTAGAAGATGACGGTCATACGGCAAACTTTTCATACATATTTTCGTTAGTTCCGAGCTCTTTTTACCTCGGTCAGTGAAAGCCCAACCAGCACGCCGTACACATTAACTGATCCTCTGCTTCGTTTCTCACGAAACATCCAGTGGAACGTAATCGCTGGTGAAAAAATACTTCCGGAAAGCGATTGGTCATCACTTAAAGGTTGCTTAGCCTATGAATGGAAGGAGAATCAATAACTTTGTACGTTATCTTAGAGATATCAAATCAGTTAGTGTTCGGAAAATCGCTAATCGCTACATACTTTCTAGAAACAGCTAAAACAAAGCAGTCCAGCCTGACAGCACGCTATCAAGCCCCACGAGTCAGTCGGAAGAGATGCCCTTGGCCCTTTTATCTAATCCGTGCTTCTCTCGGTAGCCGCATGTTCGAAAAGTCTGAAAACAGTGGACACGTATATTGTTCCAACTAACGCGGCTGTATTAAACGGTTGTGACCGTAGGGATCTACTGTCGGTCAAGTCGGGGTCAATCGGGGATGTTGGACTACTTGCGCCGAAGCACCAGACCTAGGAAGCGACCCCAGCTATACCACCGCTCTCTTCTGCTTCATTTCCCTGACAAGGATGTCGCAATGGACCCAATTAAAAGAGAAAAAATAATAGTAATAGTAATTGCCCATCCCATTCTACATCATAGACTAAAGTAATGACTTTTAAATTGAGCACTTCGGCTTCATTTCCACAGCGATCCCCTAAGAAATGCTAACATACCTTGAAGTATCCCAAGGGGTCCACGAAGACTTTCATCAAGGTATCCCCAGGTTGCAATCCACCAAACGTCAAGGGTCGAGCAAGAAACCCACCGTAGCGCTCCCGCAAGCCTTCGGCTCAACCCGGTCCAAATCGAGTGCCGCCCTCAACGCACTCCCAATACCAGTAGTGGTCAATCAAATTTGCGAATGACGGTAGGACCTACAGGGCGTGGAGGGGCCAGCCACCGTCATTCCGTAGTGAAAAGAGGCAGGATGCGAGAGGTACGAATATATGCTGCAGTTTTAATGCCTCGATGTTTCACTTGGTGTTGTCTTTTAGTGCGAAACAGTAATCAGGGTTGGAAAATCTACCCCCGTCATAAGGATCCTGTATTCCCACCTGGAACTTTTAACTTCATACCGTATCTTTTCTTCATCTCCCTCCTCTGTCCATTCCTTTGCTTCCCCAAACCACGTTTCTACATTCCACCGACTGTTCTGTTTTGGACCGAAATGCACAATTTTCCCTGAGGATTCCTGCCGAAAAACGATCAGTTGATGTAGTGCATCCCGAGGACTCTGCAAGGTAGGTTCGACTATTTGCAACCCCTGGAGGGGCGCCGTCCCGGCACGTTACGGTCCGTTGGTTTCACCCGTCAATGTTTGCATGGCGCCTAGCCGATAAACAGCAGAGGATATGCAAACTAGGGATTATGAGGGTGAAAGGATAGAGAAGAGATATATGAAGGATTTCGGAGTTTAATAGATTGTCATTTAGAATCTGCGGAAAAGCTGTCATAGATGGAGTGTGGAAACTCACAACCACCGACTTAATTGGCCTGTCAGTAACCTGAAGTGGCAAGGAAAAAGGGCAAATGTTCACATCCATGGAACTGGCCTGCTTGGTCGAAAGGAATGTTTGTGAAATGGTCCAAAGGAGGATTTTTGTGAAAGGTCCATAATTTAAGCATGGATATAAAAGATGAAGTTTTGGAAGCACAATAATTAAGGAGATCGCAACCCACAGGATAAAGCAGTCTGAAGGACGGATTTAACAGCTCAAGGAATGTACAGAAGAGGAAACACGTTTTGTGGAGCTATCAGTATAAACGCGATACCATTTCTGTTTCTACTTCTGCTATTTGAGTGGAACGCAAGGTATAACTAATGACAGAGTTTAACCAAAATGGGTGCATGCTAGTAATAAGAAGGGGGTGTGTAGGGATATGGTCTGTGCGGTAGCTGCGGCCGATTTAATGTGGGTTTACGAAATGGGGTACGGAGGCCGGTGTAGCGACCTGATGCGGGAACCGCGACCGTTCTGAGAAGAGAGCCAGTTCCTTGCCGATTGGTGTTTGTGACGTGTTACATCGCTAAAACTCCGCTGATGCTATGAATCAGGATATGGCTTGGTAACGGCAATGGATTTATACACCTTTCCAGTAGTTATTCTGTAGCACGTGTAAATATTAGAGTACACCACAATGGCATATTCTAGCAATGCTCTAACTAGCTATCTCCCTCGTAAACAAAAATTTTTATGTATCGATCCCATAAGCTTTCGGGATCCGAAAACTATATGCCAGTTTGCCCTGAAAAGGTGAAAGGAGGAAAGTAATATAGCCCTATATCACGTATCTTAGACTTGACGGGGATCAGACGTTCTCCGAGATCGATGATGTTGAACGGGACGAGGCACATAAAACTAAGAACCCAAATTTTCGCGGTTGGAAACTCCATTAACCTGTTAATTCACCAAGAAATGAGTGGGCGTAAATCTGAGGCTCTTTTCTGCAGCTCAGAGCCAAATGGCTGAAACAGAAAAAATAGAGAATTTTTAGGTCATCCGCAAAGAGGAAGGGGATCGCATGGTGAATTATAGATAACAGGTCCTTTGCATAAATGCAAAACTTCAGGTGGGCAGAACACTGCCTTGATTCACCTCACTGATTTTTGGCCGGGGCTATCGGTGTTTACAACCTGATTATGCGAGGTCAAGTAAGATGCTAGTAAGGAGTGAAAAAAGATAACCGATACCACAGGACTTGATGACTCGATGGGAAACGGGTGTCGGCACCTGAGTAAGGACCTCACACATGTCCAGAAACACTGCGGTCACAGCTTTATCATCATTTGCAGCCAAGCTAATAAAATCAAAATAGTCAGTCCTGCAGGTTGCGTGACTGATTTTTTCGGAACACCATGGTGATCTTTATCAATCAGTTGCTGGATGAGTAGATGATCGGTAATTCTTTGTCTTGATCAACCTTTCTATGGTTCACGACAATGCTGGAGTGAGGTTGCATGGCCTGTAGTTAGCCGGGTCCAGCCAAAATCCCTTCTTGTATAATTACAGCAGTCTTCCACCGGGAATGATACCAGCCGTTTCATGGACGGAGTAATCAAGCCAGATAGAAGAACAGAACAAACAAGTAAGGATGAAGAATTTTTCTCCCTTCCTAGATGGGACCGGAGGAATTTGATGAAATGGCGTGGATGATCACGCTGAGGGACAACAGTTTTGAAATAGGAAAATGAAGATAAAAAGGGCTTCCATGCAAGGAGTGAAGGTACTATGAAATACTACATATAATCCCCAAGTTGGATGATTTTTGAGTGGCAGTAGCACAAATGATGATTTACGTTCGACGGAGACTCACTGTGCATCAGCGACTTGTCTACCTCCACAAAACGGCCACGTTTTGCTGCTAATCAAATTATAGAACGCCATCTATCCACCCAAGATGACCTTTATGCCCAAAGTTGTCTACCGTGCGATAACAGGAAATGTTTACTATTTCATGCTGAGCACTAAAGGTTTTTTAAAGTTGTGAAAAAGCGAAAAGTAGGAAGAGTCGGTGATGAGCGGACAAAACATTTGCCATTTTGTTAAGAAAAATAAAAAGTCGCTTTTGTCGGCCAAGGCTATAAAATATACCGACTGCCGCTATAAAATGACCTTTTTTCGACTATTTCCGTATTTGCATGACAGTCCCATGGTTGCATATTGTTATAATAAATGCTCACACATCCACATATGTAGGTAAATGCATAAAAATATCTTTTATCATGCATACTGATATGTATGTGTATGCTGACATGTGGGCAACTGTGGTCCTGAGTGTGTAGATATACATGCAAGCGGTAGTTATGCCCTGTTCACTGTTCTCGAAAGTGTACATTGAAAAATAAGCGCACTCTTGGACAAGTATATCTTTGAACTTACGCATTTGCATGGGCAAACTTCCAACGTTGACAGGGCTCATGGGTTGAAGCATAAGCAGAAAAAAGTACTCATCTTTTCAGAGCTGCATACGCATGTCTTACCGCACCCACCCCTATGCATACACAAGCAGATACCTTACACTTCCAAGCCTAGGCGACTAGGCAAACGAGCTACTGGTTACGAGGTTCTAACTGTACACCGGAAGAAAACAAAACTCCCACTGTTGTTATGCATGTTGACGGAGGCTCATGGACCAACAACCTAATGCAAACAATAATGCACTCCACGGAACAGCCGATCATGGCAATCGGTGCTGGTAGTCAGGTGGTGGCGTCAGTATGGGTTTGCGCTTATGGCCATTCCGTCTCTCCAGCGGTCTATGTTCCTTGGATCCACATGGGTTCCCATCGCTGCCAAAATTCTCTTCATTTCTGCTACGGGGCATTCGGTTCTTAAGGTGCACCAAGAATATAGATGGAATAAGTAAATCAAATGCGCTGTTAACTTTTGGGAAGCAATGACACGCATACATACATGTTGTTTACTGTTGTCAGACAGGCAACAAACGCAGACATACAGTTCCTGGTCCACGTGGTTGTCGCACTGAAAGTGAACCAACGTTGGCAAAGGTCGTATTTTGCCTATTCGGTTGCTTTGTCCAAATCCACATGCCGCTGTTCCTGCCTGCACATAATGCACGGGTCCGGTTAAATTGACAAAGGTGATGACCCGGCAGCATAAGTTTTCTCGATGGCTCTCAGCATAAGGCGGAAAACGTCATATAAAGCCGCTGCAACCGCAGTGCATGTTAATAAGCACACAAAAATGAGAGAAAGAAACCCATTATTTCGAGTAAACAACCCAAAAGGCGTTTGACCGCGCTAGGCAATTGCTTTCGCATCATCCGTTGAGAGCAATATGTCCCTCATGATAGTGACCGCAGGGCGGTAGCTGGCCCCGCCTTTATTACGATCGACTGCGTAAAATATTGACCGCTGTAACCAGCTAAGCTCGTCCTAATGACGTGCCAAAGTGTCTGCCCACGGCAGTTCAGCTGGTGTTTGGGGTCCACTAACAAAGCTTTTCGGTGCATATTTGCTAAATACCGAGCCTACATTCTACCACATAGATGAATTCGACGTTTCTGAAAGCAATAAGAATAAATAAGATGACAGAAAAAGTACTGAGGAGGGAGTATGTGATTACGGGGCTAGTTCGCCGAGCTAACGTTGTGACATTTACAAAACGTTTGTTACTATTAAATCCTGAAAATAGTGAAACTTACGTACAAATTCTAAAACAATACATGGAAAATTATGGGAATCAAATACACAGACAGCAATCGCCTTCTTACAATCGGTCACGGTCGCCATGAGAGTGTAACTAAGGTGGTTTTTATCGTCAGATGCCGGTGCAAACAACCCACAAAACTGCAAAGATTACTCATTTGCCAAAAAAACGCTAACTTAACACATTTATTCTCGTAACCAATCTAATTTTATTGCAGAAAACCAACACTCCAAGGCAGATACCTCTTCAGAATCGGGACACTTGTGAGCACCGTTTTGCTAGCTTTGTTTCGCATCTCGCAGGCCACCAGGCACACGCAGCAGACGGAAGGGTGGTTCGTCACCATCACGAAAAGATCTCTGTATACAAAGAGATTTATGATTGACGGCGACAAAAGCGAATTGAATGTGACAGAGTACGTAACACATGGCAAGAATAAATGTAAAAAACAACGAAAAGGAAGTTCAGAGGCAGTTTCCTGCGGAATGTATAGTCCGGCGAACAGTACATCGAACGGGCAATAACAGCTTAAAACGTCGCATAATGGGCCCCAGTCGGTTGTAAAAAACGCAAATGGCGGCACTTTGTAGAAGTTTTGCAATCATATAGGTTTGTTGAATTCACCTGGTTTTTGTGAATTATCTTTTGTTTTGTAAATTTCCGTATGGTCCAACGGTGGAGGTGGAGTCGACAAAAGGTACCTTTCGACTGGATGGTGAAGAACCAGAGACAGCTGAGGCAGCGTCGAGTGTACTTTTGTGGAGGATGGTTGTCAGAAGCAACAGCTTGTGGCCAAATTTACGGACCATAGTAATGATTCAGCATAGATGATGAGCCTCAGCCGTTGGGTAGAAGACGAATGGTGAAGGTTATGCAGAACACCGGTTCATATCAGATGCCAATACAAATCTCTCATATGAGCTCGTATTTTTAAATTTTGGGTAAAAAGAACTTTGGGAGGCAGCAGGAGAAAGTCCGTACAAAAGAGTTTACGGAAACGTTGGGAATAAAAGGCCGTTTAATAAGACAGTGCTAGTTGGCGGAGATGGCTGGGCGTTGGCCACGGAAACTGGAAACCACCGTTGAAGGGTGAGCACGGGAGGTGTGATCCTCCCGTTCAGCTGCAACCGTACAGGGATTCCTTCGAGCCACCAGCCTGATGTGCGCCTGCCAAAGCGATAGACTTGACTGCGCCTCGCAATAGGGTGATAAGGCAGGTGTACAAGGGAAGTGGAGTGAATGCGGATGTGGTGTAGGTACGACCAGCCAGATATCAGGTTTCAAGGAGTGGATAATTCTAGGCAGTGGAAACCGCGGTAGCCAGATAACGAGGCAATTGCTTACATCCTGGCGGAGCTGAATGTGAATGGAACATGAGCCTTTATTTGCGGGATGAATACTGCGCAGCGGCAGTAGACAAACACGGAAAGAGTTGGGAGAGTGAGGGCTGCTCCGGGGACTGACTATATCCACAGCAAAGAAATAATTATTTATGGAGTCTCATCTAAAGAAGCTGGGACGCCAGAAGTGCTGGGCATTGGGATGCACATTAGGAAGGATTTGTAAGGAAATAAGGAAAGATGTGGCAAGACGCATAAGCGTTCGCGGCTTTAAAAGAGGAAAACGATAACCATGGGAAACGACGGGGAGGTTTCGATTCTGGGCGGCAAAGAAATTCAAAATGTGAGCCTAGCTTTGTCTGGAGGAAGTCATTTAGATTAGTCAAATTAAATGCGGTGTCACTAAGCAAAACCCCTCCGTTAGGGCTTGCGATAAAGAAAAAGTACGAGATGAAGATGACGATATGAAATGCTTCTGCAATTTCTGCGGGTGACCTTGTGCGCAAACGAATGAAAAACAACATTAAGAGGTGACAATAGTTAAAGGCTACGATCGTGACCTCGATATGCGCAAAACGTTATGAACTGGGGTAGGCATCCGAAAAGTCAACATTTCTCAATTTCAGACCTTAGTTAGGATTCTATAAGTTCTCATTGCAAATGAGTGGTTCACGAAAGTGCTGGGAAGTCTCCTTTTATTTAATTAATTGTCGGGTGCCGAAAAGTTTCGGCTGAAGCTGACAAGTCATGCCAAATTTTTGGATTTGGTTCATAACAGGTGAACTTAAATTGAGCTCATTTTGTGGTTCGAACCATCGGTGAGTGTCAGCGCGTGGTTTGAAATTTTGTCGCATTCGTTTTCCTAGCTTTAACCAGTTTAACTACTTATCGTTTGGTAGAAATCCTTGTGTATTGTTCAGAAAAATTCCGCAAATTTTTCTGCATATTGCTTTTGCGCTGCTTTTGTCTCCTCTACGTAGTCTGTTTTTCTCACTCGAATTAGATTTGACACCATGCCGCAGCCAAACCGTGTAAAGATTACTGCCAGGAAAACAGGCTTGCAACGATCTGTGCCTAAATCGCAAATATGAAACTGTTCGGTAAAGCTAGTTGATGTATTTCACGAAATAAATAAAAGAATTGAAGACGTGGAGAAACCATTGATCAGCGCTGTTTCTCAGCTGACTTCGGCTGAGGCAGCGATCACCAGGCTGGCTCCAATCTCCCATCTCATCGAGCCTTCGTTTAACCCCTCCTTATACGACCTTGCTGGGGCCAGTCGATTCATTGATTTAGTATTCTCTGAATCACTATGACGTATCCGGAACAGATACAATGCTGTAATTTTCAATATTCCAGGTCGCCAACCACTGGAAAAGGTCAAAGAAAGCATACTGAAGGCGTGTAACATGGCTCACCATCCTAGTCACTGTGTGAGACTAAGAAAAAAGACAACAAAAATCATGCCCGCTCCTGATGCAATTCCAAGACGAAAAAGTCGCCCGTGAATTCATCAGGAAAAAAACCATACCTGTAAACACCCTGTGCAAATCTATAAGGATTGCGGAGGATAAAACACCTCTCCAACGTGAGGTACTTGGTCTCCAAAAAAGGAGCATATCCGCCTCCCCCAGCGTGCAAGCCATTAAGCTCCCCTGTTCGCGATCACAAACCCCAAAACTTCCTCTTATACATGAAGTTGACTTAGATAAGCCGCTCTCCTCAACCCCATCCAACCTCCACGTAAAAAATCGCACCTTGAACCGTCGACTTCAGGGTGCAAGTCTCCAATGCAGTTACTTGCAACCCCATCTTTAAAGTCCCAGCGGAAAACCGCAAATGGGGTGGTCAGTATGGTTAGAGCATCCGGTCTGCCCATTCTAACCGCCAGCCCTAAAGCTGGTCCTATTGTTCCTTTCAACCCCATACCCCAACCCACCCAGTACACCCCAAATTTGTTGTCGAAATGGACGCTATCGGTGCTATCTACGCCCAGAAGGCCACGACACGCACCTCGTATCACACAACTAAGAAAAGCTGACCCAAATTTCAGCACCACTTTAATAAACAAACCAACAACCCCTGGAACTCCACACGCACCAAGACATCGAAGGCTGACCAGATCCTTCAAATCCTCCGGTTTTCACCTTTCGCACCCCTAAACAGCTACCCAGCTTTCCTTACAAGGAAAACTATTAGGCCAAACTGGTCCCTCCTCGCCACCTTCTGGGGATACCGTCAGGTAATACTCCATTCCGCTGCACCTAGCCCCGCGGCAAACTCAATGGATGCCACTAAACCTACAACAGAACAAAGTGTATTTCAAACCCGGAAACCAAGTTAACTATAGACCAAGTTTGCCGTCTCCCCCTGATTACCCATATCTCCCATATACCCTAACAAGTCCCCCAGTTCACAACTCTGTGCCTTTTCTGCCAAACCCTTTTTTCTTCCTAACTACCCCCTCCGCCTCTAAACCTTCCATGCAATGGCCCACCCTATCTCCCTATGTAACTGAAGTGCGATGGCAAACATTGACGACGTCGGAAATGCCCCGTGTGACGGAATGCAACCGTGGACGGATGACATCACCCAGGCCCACGAGTGAACTACCCACCAGAAGCAATGCTAAACTCGCCAGATAGCTCATCTACCGTCCGCTTCCAGTCATGTTGCCCTGGGCCGACGATTCTCCATTCAAATGATGCAACACTCCTCCAGAAAAGAGGCAGGCCCCTAACCGAAACAAAATTGGTTGAAATAAGAAAGTTGACTCTCCCCAAACGGTCAACAAACAAGAAACTGAGCTTCATTCACCATGACACCCATCAGCGGAAAGGGCTCTTCAGGAAAATTTTCGCTACTATTGTTAAATGCACGCTCCATGTTAAAGATTAAATATATCCGTCTTCTCACACTCTCGTCGAAACTTTGATTTCAATACTATATCAACCGAGACGTGGCTAAATAACCACACTTCCTGACAACGCCATAATTGATTCTCGGCTATAAATCTCCTTCAAGCAAAAGCCGTGAAAAGCCAGCGTGGATGGTGGCTGCCCTATCTGCGTCAGAGAATCTATACCAGCTACTCTGTGCCAGGATACCATAGGCTAAACACAATCCAAGGATTGCGTCTGGGTTAGAGCTGAGATGGGCAATGAAGCCATTCTTGTTGGATGCATCTACCGGCCCCCCAGCTCTTGCCAAAACCACTTTTTGGTGATAGCAACAAATGAATACTTTTTCTCAACTACCAGGTCCCAAGCTTCCCTCTGGATATTTCAATGCACCTGACATGCTGGTCCACGCTTCCCCCCCAGATTACTTGCTTCCTTCCCTTGAAAGCATCCTTCATGGCGGCTGGACCCAACACGTAACTAATCCAGACAAGAGAATCCTCAATGTTCTGACTTGCTATTATGATATGCTTAAGTAGGTTCAAACGTCCACTAAATCTAGTCCAACCTGGGTGACGATTCATTTTGCCATGTTAGCTGTTCATCTACATTTGCCCCTCTTAGATGGGCCCGCCTTTACCTAAGCGCGCCCAAAAGCCGTATTTTCAGAGCTGACTGGAACTCTGCCTTCTCTGAGGTATTCAAACTGGGACTCATATTTTCTAGTCACAGAACATACCAACGGCCGCTGATCCAGTTCTACTCCAACCTTGCACAAGTGCCTCGAGCATTACCCAGTCACACGCCGCCCAAAAGAACTTATCGTGACCGAGTAAAGCTGTAGCTCAACTAAAGCGTCCACGGGCGCTTTTCTAAGACCGAGAGATTGTTTCACACTGTTCCTGGCAAATATAGTCGATTTAACTAAACCCTAGAAATAGACTGGACCACGAAGCAAAGATCAAGGAGCTGCAAGCTCTAAACAGCCAAACCCAAACACAGCACTGGCAATAACTGCTTAAACGCAGAATAACTCTGAGTCCCCTCAAGGCTACTCTGTCCCGTATAGTTCTCAGGAACATCAGAATAGTGTAAACAACCCACATCTGCTCTGGTAAAGCGTACAACAATCCCTCTAACCCCATGGCCAATCTTCGCTTAAGCCTACAGAGTCGTACTCAACAGTTGCCTTTCTTTCCGAAAGCCGTAGCGCAGATTTTTGGCAAAGACCAAAATGGGCTACCTTACTCTGGAATATTCATTGCTTTAGGCTGCGTTCGCAT
>LUCM01008136.1:18792-46483 GCA_008360955.1 Fasciolopsis buskii
TTTCTTGTGTCGAGTACGGCAGCATTCTTATATTTTCCCTCCTGTGCAGGTCCACTCCGTGTTCCCATTGGATATTCACTCTTTTTATAGGCATTTAATCTTGGAAAAAAGGCAGCGGCCAGTGCGGCTTGCCTTGCGGTCTAACACTGAAGAATGATGAAATGATTTTGAGTTTCCTGGCTGGAAAATCAACACTAATTAAGGTGGAGGTGTTTGGCTGGGCGCATTTTTCATGTATACTTGTCCCTCGCGGGCCGAACCAAGCACTGGAATACCTCCGGAAATTATTTGTTTTGTAATCTCCTGGGTACAGTTTAATTGCCATCGGATGCATTGTCCAGGTCGGATATGTGTTGTGGTCTGTTTTATTCCCAAGACTTTGAAATGGGAAAGAACGATTAAAGAATCGAGATCTTCCATTGTCTTATTGGAACGAAGCATAAAAACGCCTTATGAACCCATTGATTGGTTATTTGTTCTGTCCGCGTTAACCGGTATGTTTTCGTGAGAATGTGCGTTGCCGCGCTTATTACACTTGCGGATTATAGTAGCAGAACAGAATGCATTTGGCAAGATACCAGTCTGGCTGTCCCACTTCGGTAATAATTTTATCCTTATTGCAGTGCAAGTCGAACCACCAAAAAAACACTTTGTCTATCTACATTTAGGGGGCTATCTTATACATTCCAAACCGCTATGATAGATGATGTTACTCGCGAAATGTTTGACGTGCAGTGGAATCCAAATCCCTTCGTAAATCGTTCGGTTATCGATCGTCTCACTTCCCACGCTGTATTGTAACAAGTTCGCAACATGCCAAGTGTTATTTCAGCGAAATTACGATTAGCACTCTGCGGTATTCAAATACGGCAGTTCTTTAAGCTCATACTATGAACTTCCAATATCGTAGTTCGGCAGAACTCTTATTAGGGCCGGGCTATTTTGAAGTACTGCAACAGAATTTGTTCATAGTGTGGTTGTAAGCACGTGCTTGGCCGTGGTATGATTTTGTAATAGAAGTGTAAACAGTTCCTAACTTCGCTTCAGTGGATTTATTATCGTACTGGATTCGTTATTAATAGGTAAGTCAGTTCGAATGGTGTTTGAATTTACTGATCAGTGGTGGAGCTGTAGCATACAAGTCAGCGTCATACAACCGCATCTCTGCAGGGCACGATCGACTGCTTGCTCGTCCGTTCATTAGTTTTTTTCCTTGAACTCAAATCATCTACAGAAGTCAGATGTACGCAAATATTTTTGACAGTATCTCGATGCCATCCATAGGCGCACTCTCCTCGAGAATGACAACTTGTCGTTTGTTTGCAAAGGGCACGAAGAAAGATAATGCACTGTGGTGCCAAACGGGAAATGTTCCACAATCCCCATCTTCTGTGGAGACAACGTAACGAATTATCAAATGAGGAAGATAGCATTCCCGTGCAGTTCTGGTTCAACCTTTGTGTTTAAAAATTCCTTAGCTGTGACTGACAACAGATTCCGTGACTGATTACTCTTTTAGGTTATCTTCCTGTCTATCTTTATGTGGGCAGCGATCAACTGGCGCTGCCTCCGTAAACGTTCAAAAAACCTTTATCTCTGAACCTAGATTTCTTGTTTATACAATATTTATCTATACTCCCGCAAAACCTGATCCGTTGCAGCGGATAATTTCATTCGGATGTCCTGCGAGTTGGACGGTAATAGCGAATAAGCTACCGTACAGTCCAAATACGTATTTGTGGGATTGAACTTACTGTGTATCCAATCAAAGGGTTGTTATCACTCCATGGTTTTTGTCTGTAGCGTGTCTCATTTTCTGTTGCTCCCTTTATGCCTTAATCGTTGGTCCTACCGTTGAGCGAAAAAAACGATGAGGTGATCAGAAATATGACACGATACATTGAATTGTTTACCTACTTTCACTCCTATGATTTGAGACCTGGACGCCCTCGACGCAGGTAGCTACAAACCTTGCGGACTCAGTGGCGATTGTTTTGCAATGCATTCTCAAGCTCCTGAGAAACCAAACCCTGAATTCCGCAAATCTGGTTTTGTCGCGTAGTTTGCACGGCACTGTGCCTTTGAACGTCCTACTGGGATTTCAGCGAGTAATGGTGTTGTAAAGAGAATCTAAAATATGCAATCATATGTCTAAGTACTCAGTCATAAATTTGTCTTACTAACTTGGTACGATTCACAGCGATGAGACATAAATGATTTTTTCGAATTACTTGCTACTCATCCACTAATTGTAATTGATCGTATCGCCAGCAAGTTTTGTTGACTATTTCCACTAAATTTTGTTGGTAGCAGTGATCAGCCTGACAGCAGTCTTCTGAACATCGCATATTTTCGCCTGTTGGGGAAGCATATGAACAACAACGTAGTTGCTGAATAAACAGCTTATATGTTTTCGGATCAATCCAGAAAGCACAGTTTTTCATTGCATTTAAACTTGAAAACAATCCTTTCGCCACACTTGAGAAGTAAGGCTTTGTGTCGTCGCCGGTACGCACCAAATGAAACATCCTTACGTTAGTCCCTTCTTGGCGTCTTCAACTCAGGTCGCTTGCCTGTCATCCCCTGCATTGTTCAACCGGTCGGAACGGATTCCTCTCGGCTGTCATGGTTCGGATTGGCGCGAATTGCTGGCGCGCCTGTTATTATGTGATAACACTGGCTCCATGTTTCGAACACCAGCGAATTTGGTCAGGCAGTGCGAGTCCAGAGCAGACGTCACTTGTGAAATACAATGGGCAGCCAATAAATCGACGTGGTGCGATCCATGGGCAAGGAGTACTCAAGTTCAGGTAACGGTGATATTCTTCCCGTTGTTTAAGATGAACTATTTGAAAGCGTGTGGCTGAGAAGCCAGTTAGTACAAGTAGTGTCGCTGACCTCACTGTTTTTGCCCAATGCTTGCAGAATTGGCTTGGTGTGATAAAATTTGATGTGCTGAGTGATCGATTTATTAGTTTTTTGTTCCTCGAAATACGTTTAAAACGAAATCAGGTAAAGGGGAAGAAGCGTTTGTCGTGGTATCGACTCATCTATGTATTCCGTCCCGTTCGCTATCGCTCGTTTTCACTAACTCTATCGAAAGCAACCAAATCGAGCAGATCGATACATTTTCATTTGTTAATTAAAAAGAAAACATTTTGTTGAACTTTTTTCACTGACGTGATGAACAGTGCGTGTGGGTCGCTGTTGTAGCGAACATATCGAGTCGAAAAATCACGGACTCCTGTCGGTTGTTTCGAATCATCAAATGAAGGTAATCACATCCCAGTGAAGCAGCTGGTTGCCTGCTTCTCTCTGAGAATGACTTGTTATGATTTTTCATCCTACTGAATAACACCCTTAAATATTTGTATTTTGTAGCTCAAGTCGGAAATTTCCAAAGTTTTGTGGTTGCTCAGTCTGGTGTTCAGATCGCAAACGTCTCCTCACCGGCCGAAGTGACACCATCAATGCGCCAAGCTCAGTGCTCAGAAAACTAAAAGAAATAAGGGCTTATTTTTCGGTTGGTATGCAAATACCGCCGAATCACGACTGGTTTTAGAATGAGGTTTTTACTTATTATCACAGCAATCTGTTAAATGTTCTATGGAGTTTAACTCCTGACACATTCTTCTCGGTGTTGATATCGGCCAGTAATCCTAGTCTTTACTACAGATGCGATATAAGCTTTAACGGTTGATGGGCACGCCCTGTAACAATATTCAGCTGAAGCATTGACTACTTTGTTCGCAGCATCACACATCCTTCAGGTTTCACGTTGGGATATGACAAGGTTCCAACTTACGTATCTTACGATCGACGCTCAAGAGGATTGTGCAGGTTTCTTTGCTATGAGCTACTGGAGGGTATTAAACATTATAAATGCAGATCAACTCCATCCGTTGTGACCCTTAGCCTAAATGCAATCAGCGAAGTGCGCTTTATCCTGCATAAAACAATGGGGGAAGTAGCCTGTGCATCTACGAAAGACAACCCTTCAACGAATTATTTGCGATATGAATCGATGATCATACCAAACGCAGTTTGTCCGCCCACCCCTTTAATATACTCTGGCTAACAGTCCCCGAAACATCAATTCATACAATTTTCAGCTGACCGTACCCCATTGCCTTTCACTCAATACTCAAGGCGTTGAGCGGATGAAGAACAAAATAGCCAAGTCTGTTATTTCAAGCCCGACAGCCCAGTAATTCAACCATATACTACCACCGGAAAGTATTAGGTTGATTACTATGCTATTCGCAGTAATAGAGTTTGGTCTGCACGCGAAGTTTCACTAATTAGAATGTGTTGATTGATTTTCATACAGAGCACTTGTTTCTCGGGTGGCATTTGTAAGTTGTATTTGTCGACCGATTGTCCGATCAATATCTTAGCTGTACTACTGTGAAACTGGTGTTGGCATGCCTTTAAGGAAAGGACTAGTTGGAGAGGTCAGCGTCATCGACGAAAAAGTGTATTGGGTTTGAAGTAATTACTAGGTAGTCAGTAATAGGTGAAATGAAGGTGAGAACAAGTATTGAACCTTTGGGAAAGCCAAGACTCAAAACACAGTTGGGGTAGAACCCTGTCAGCTTAGTGCTAGCCGATTCGCTTATCATAGAGGTCTTTCATTCTACACTCGCACGAGGGCCTTAGAAATGTGGTGCCATACAATTTGAGCTTAATGATTATCTTTTACTTCCTTCGTTAATGAAACAACAATGTACATCAATTTTCAGGAAGGGGGCGCGGCCAGCAAAGGGCTGCCTAGTGGGGAAGTTGACCGGCGGTGGGAGGATTCGAACCGACGACCTTCAAGTCCGAACGTCGCGACCTTATCCGTTTGACCACCGTCGGTCAAAAGCGGGCCATCAGAAGAACAATTCACTGTCGTCTGGTTTGTTGCCACATCGGATTTGCTGGAATCCTATATGACTCTGTATCAGTTCAAACTTCCGTGATAATAACCCGTGTTTCTAAACCGTGTAGTGGGCGCCAGTGGTTATTCGGCATACTCCTGCCAAAGCCGTGCGTCAGTTGTGTCTTGAACCAAGAAGAGTGGAACGACAGTTCACATTTTCTCGCGCATCGTCTGCTTCTGAATATCGGTTCCTTTAGGATGCGCGCTGTCATTCACACTGGTCAACTGAAACGGTTAGCATTCACGGTGGACTTACTAGCGATTAATTTCTATTGTCAGGGCTACACGAATTCACGACCCAACCATCTGCGTCTGGTATCATCAAGGTTTCCTGCGTAAGGTGGGAGACGGAGCATCTCGAGATGGGGGCCAACTCAATATAACGACAGTCCTGATTGATAAGGTTAAAGGGGCCATTTTGGAGCAAATTCCGGTTAGTAATCGTTTATGTGCCATTAAGACGGCGGAGTTTGTTTGGCGTTCGAAAGGGTAGCTGTCTTACGATGCAGTTGTCACTCTCGGTCGCAGGAGCGACGGGGCTGACGTTGTAATAGTTGCAGGCGTTCATACTGCGCAAACATGAAGAAAGAAATCAGCGTATCAGAAACTTGCTTCGGTGGGCGTTGAGCCTTGTCATGTCGGCGTACAGATAACAGAAATGGGCTTCTCTAGCTTCGTCTGGGTAGTTGTCTATTCTTATCTAGTACGAGACTCCAAGTTTGCCCCGCAACTGGGTCAAATCCAGCCTGCTGATTGCGGATGTTACTCCCGCGGAGCAATGGTAAACGGCGCAGGGTTATCGAAGTTAAGATCCTAATAATTATCGGAATTAACCAAATCTCATAATGGTTTCTGCGGTTATCTTCGCGGGATCAGTCTAGTTTAGCTAGTCACTAAGGCTTCATCAATGATGATACTGCAACTTCTGTCACCGGTTCACGAGGGTAACGCCTGCAAACGCCCAGGTTGACATGGCATCGATCAGATTTTCACCCTTCGCCAACTACGCACCACACACTACTGTCTGAAAATCGTAATTTTTCTCGGCCTGAAAGACGATTCAGTGGATCAAACAGTGTTGTTCACCGGAAATGAACCGTTGAAAAGTCTGATACCTGTTGCGAACATTGCACTCGTGTACCTATGGTCGCGTAAGGGTATACGGCGAGCTGCCGAGTTCATTGGAAGTGACTTGGGGTGTGTCGTTCCTCCTTCGTCGTCGACGAGATAATCGGGGATCCTTTGGGAGGTCTTCAGGATGTGGAGGTTGACCTGCTGTAGGAAGAAACTGACATATTACGTCGACGATTTTTTGTGCCTGTTCTAATCTGCGAAACATACGAAACGTGCACCAGACACTCGCGCTGGCTGCGTCTGTATTGAGCATGTGCTTTGCACCTTCAGGGTATAAAGTGCTGCTGCGGGACTGGGCGGAAATAGTACGAAATTTTATTTTCGATGGGGCAGAACTAACGTTTGTCGACCGTGGCGGAGGAGAGTAGCACAATATTGCGAGCCAGCGCGCGTACATTCGGCCATTACCCTATCCCCACCATGACGGAAAACGAGCTCACGCGAGAACGAATGAGATTCATACATATAAAGGTTAAGCAAGAGGTGGAGAAAACACGAGTCATTTTAGTATTAAATACACCAAGGTCCCTGCTTGGGTATCCTCGGGATATGACAGCTGTGATCGAAGTCGACGTTTAAGTTCCCAGTTGACGGGATAAAAATGTAGAAGTTTGGCACCATCTCATACCGACTTTTTCAGTAAAAGTGTCCCTTGGAAATTACCACTCCCTGCTATAATCGCATAATTTCCTTATTGCTAGCCTTTTGCCGACAGTGATGATGTTGCCACCGCTGATTCGATCACCGATGCCTTATTGGCCATCCCATTATGCCTGGAACCCGTCAAAGCTGCATCAGAGCACGGTCGAGTTGTCGGCCGGCCACCACTTCCGGGGCCACCGGAGGGAAGAATAAATTGCAACATATCCAAGAACAGATTGGTCTCCACACCGATGCCAAATCGGGATCAAGTGTCATTCTCTCCACACAGGAGTTACAGCACCGAATGCTTCCCTACCGAATTCGCTTCGGATTCCAACAGCGAGGCGCTTCGAGATCGTGCACATTCCACCCAGCTTCCGTGTCATGACACACTGAACACTTCATCAACTACCGCTTATTGGGCCACGAACTCGTATAATTCGATGGCGAGCGACACGTTGGTGAGTAACTTACGGATTGGTGCCAATTTTTATAGCAATTTAATATTGAACCGGGCAAACAGTATCGCTTTTCGAACTTCCGCATATTCGCGAGATTCCTGGAACCTGGGGGTAACGATATAAGTCACGTAAGAGCCGAGTGTATATATCGATAGAGCACCCGATCGCGCCGTTGCTTAATGTCCGGCATAAAATTCTTTGGAATAATGTGTTCGTTAGTGGTTTTGAATAGCAAAATATGCCTAGATATTATAAGGAGTACGCCGCATTAAATAGAATGACTACCTGCCCAGAGGTGATTACGTTTAGCAGCCAGCATGACAGCTATCCATACATCGATCTCATAATTGATCCTTTTGTAAATCATGCGGACACTGAACTGCTGTTGTATTTAGTTATTTGTTTCCTAAGATATTCGTTGTGCTCAGGCTAAATACAGAGAATTCAATAGCTGCTGGAAATGAAAAGTGCCGGCGACGGAATCTGTGCCATATTGAATCGTGTTGATGATTAACAGTTTACTGGGAGCCAATAGAGATGTTGAAACACATTCCCTTAGCTCCGTTGAAGAACGATGGAATTGCGGCAGCACTTTCTGTTAAGAAATTGAACGTTGAACATGTATTTTGTTTTGAAAGTAGGGCCTTTCCGGTGAATGCTAAGTGCATTAAGCACTTGCACTAAACAATGTCGGATTTTTTTCCGATAGGCATGAGTGTTCCCAAAGGGACAATATATCATGTTGGTGACTGAAAGTACGTCGTATGTGAAAATCTTATCTCATGCTATCACAATTTCCCACTTCGTCGGTTTCATTCGGTTTTATTACCATATACAAGAATTCCAACGAGCGTTCGCTTTCTAGTCAGGCATCGGAACTCAGACGCTCTGGATTTTGCGTTGCATTTAGGAATTGTTGTGCCTTTCTATAATATTGAATAGATGCAAATAACCACTACCACCCACATTTCAGGCAAGTCTAGATCCAAAACGCTTGGCATCTTTGGGTAATACGGCACACTTGATCAAGCTTCTGAATCAAATCATCAATGATCGTGAAATGGAACCACGGCGTAAAATGAAATGGCTCTCCGACGTAAGTGCATCCAGTGCCCTTTTCCATGCGATTCCAGTTTATGGTTCTTATCAAAATCAAAAGGCTTTTATTCTACTCCCATTCCTTCCGTAATTAGTTCCGGAAAGCGCATCCCGATGTCTACTGGCGAAGATTTCATGACCAGCAAACATCTGCTGCCTATCTGGAGCGTCTGCAAAAGAAGATCGACGCTCACACACAGCCAACCGTCCTGGAAAGAATAACAAATGCGTTCCGGTTGAGGAGACAAAGTCGTTCTCGAGGTCGTCAACCTTGTTCCGTGAGCGAATCACCTCCACGATCTGCACCGATTTGATTACCACCTTGATGCCGACAGTTATTTGAGCTCACTCTGGATCCGGAGAGTAGGATCGATAACCCCAGATTTTGATCCGTGCACAGATATTCATTTGCTTGTACAGTTTTTTATCTACCCGTGAAAGTTGTCTTCAGCATTAAATCTTGGGAAATATTCTTAATACTACAATAACGGACAGAATGCATTATTTTGCGGCTATAACTGAGAGACTCGGGTCTGATTAGTTTCCATGGTTCCACTCTACACTCCCCGCTTGGTTCAGTGCGCCACAAAAGAAATGCAATTTTTGAACATTTTGTTAAATTCCACAGTACAAAAATACAGTTTGGCAGGAGGTAACATATCGCGGTTTCGAGAAATCATTTTTTCTTCTTCTTTGGAGGCTCTGTGAAACCCCGGATCATTTGTTTTGGAATGCCATATGAATCTGGTAAAGAAAAGAAGCATTAATCTCGAACTGATTCTTTTAATCTGTAGTGCTAACTTCAGCGTATTATGAAATAACGAAATTTTGGAAAACTGAATCTGTTAGACCGAAGGAATGTCAAAAAAGACTGGTGATAATAAAAATCATGTTAGCCCGCTTAAGTTTTCATTCCTTTTAGCCATATCGTCGACTCATCTTACAAGTGCTACCTACTTTAGACAACAGCATAGGACAAAGCAGCCGCTCTGTTGGCATGCACAAAGTAAGTTTCAACCCCCGTGATCTACTCACACTTTGTGTTTCTACTAAACCCTGAGTTACTGAAAAATTTCCAGTATAATCTAGCAATACCACGAACACAACGGTATTGAAACACCTGAAATCTTCGCACGCCTGCTCTCAAACACCATGTTTCTGGGTCATATAACAGGACCGATCCACACTGCTGCCGTGTACACTGCATGCTTCGCCGAAACCAAGAATAAGAAGGCGTGAGTGAATGCACACAAAGCGAGAAGAGCGCCTGCGTGGGTGCTTACCGGTCAGCAACTTTGATATGGCGATCATATGTGTACCTTGAGCCTGAATTACCACCGAGTCTGGGTACTGCTGGTCGTCAACTTGTGTCGCTGAGCAAGCCAACAGCAATTGGAGTCGTTTGATGAAGCTCTCCGGGTCGATGCGAAACGTGTCTAGATTAGCTACACGGGTCTAAAAAAAGAACGAGATTAACCGTTTCATAGAAATCGTTTGGGGTTGTGAAAATCTGAAAATGAAACTAGTTGCAAGGAAAGACGACAATACCACAAGGTGAAGTACGTTAAGTCGGAGATGCTGTCTGCATTCCAGTTCCGTGCATGTCAAGGGTGGAACAGCAATAAAAATGGTTACTGAATGGTTCGAGCAAAAGATAACCTGAGAGCAACACAACGGAACGGTGAGAAGTAACAAACTACCATTTATTACGATTTCTACTCAGGGCTGATACAGAAAGGAATTTACCAAATCTTAAGGTAGATTTACATTTATTGCTGCCGGTTTGGTCTTGTTCATAGGCACTCTGAACAGATATTTCCAACTGTATTATTGAATAACCTAGCCAACAAGACTTCCAGTTCCTTGGAAGATCTCCCCAAATAAAAAAGAAGACTCACAAGATTCTTTCCGTTCTTCGTGGCGGAGTACAAGTGTATGAACGGCACGCCTTTTTTACGCCACAAAACGGGTGGGCAGATGTTGTTAGGAAATCGTAAGCGGTGACACACCGGAAGCCGTTTTAAAATGTTTGACTCGATTACGTTGAGGCCGAGAAGAAATATCGGTTTGGCCAGAGTGCTCTCCGGTGCCTCAGTAAACATTTTCGGATCGCATGCTGCCATCAACGAACTGTCCAGTTGAATCATGCTGAAGTAGAAGATAATCTTGTGCAAAACTGGGAAAGGATCAATGTGAATGAGAAGAGATCTAAGCGTCCTACACCATGTAGATGATAATACCCAACTATATGTAGAGGCAACGGACGACTTATTCATTACGTGATTAGAGGAAGACTAGTAAATAGTGGACCTTCAGGATTTACTGTACTAATGAAACAAACCGGCAATCGTATTCCTGAACCTTGGCACAAAATGACAACATCAATAAAATGAGGGGTGCCGGATGAAGATAGTCGTTTACGAGCACGATAACCGATAGTGGTGAGAATCACTGAGGTGAAAAACGTCTGACTCGTTGATCACCTCAGGATCATCGGTGGAGCTTATCCATTGAGTTTCGAGTATGACAGATTCCAATACCACGATCTTAGGCTGTACTGGGACTGAACGACTTATCATTTTGGGGAGTCTTTGATACTCATTAAAGTTTAACCGGAATAAAACGTTCTGTACTCACTTTGGATTATCTGTTCGCTGGAGCTGCTTCTGTTGGACATAGTCGGTTAAATATCTGCGCAGATCGCTCTGCAAAATGCAATCGCCCGCTCTGAAACGGAGATTTTCGTGTAACAAGTGCACACGAGAAATAAACGTAGGAAGTAACATGTTAGATGAGACGATTTCCGGTTAAGTTATTCCAAAGATCATCCGAACATAAAAACACTTGATAACCGATGCCCTTTGACCACCAATCTTATTTTGTCCTCCCGTAAGTCATAAAGATGGATGCCATCCCCGGTTGGTGTTGTTTTGCCATTCAGTGTATGTATGCACCTGATGACCGGAATTACTTTTCGAATTGGAAAATATTTTTCTAACTGACACAATTGGCCTATGGAAAGTTTCTATCACACTCTTCAGCGATGGATCCCAAAGTGATGGTGTCACGTCGGCTAATGATCAAACAATTGTGAAGGGTACTTCAGATGTGGCGATTGCAGTCTTAAGCGGAACATCAATTTCAGTTATGCATAAATCAGCGGTACGAATCGCTGAAATAACTTGCAGTGTTACCGTCTTCGTCCGGTTGATTACAGTTCTCCCATACGCATTGGTGAGATGATCCTTATTTTAGCCAGAGGTTTAGGGCCAAGGCGGGGTAGCTGTTGGTTTTTGATCTTGAGAAACTCGCATTTTATCGAGGACAGCTTTCGATCATCTTACTATCATTTTCAAATGATTCGTGCACCGTGTGAACCGTGTAAGCGTCATACATCTTTTCTTACTCATGTTAGAAATTATGAACATACTCTCGGAGTCCGAACTCTGACAGAAACCCGCTGCAAACGACTTCGAGTCCAACATCATTATTTCCCCAGATGTACCGGAGCTTCCTCCTAATGGAACATCGGTGGTGCATCACATAACACGTACGCATCGGTAAACGCTGGCAAGTCGCGGAGAATTTATATGTAGAAATCAAAAGAAACAATACGAGCTTAGAAAGGCTTGCCAGCTTATGGTTTCTAAGTAACAGTAGTAACAGTAGACTACTGTTTTCAATGTTGTCATTACAATAGTCCACTGCAACGAATACGCCTGGAGGTTGTCACTATCCTCCTACCACAGATTCGATAAAAACGATTGACAGATTTGTGAAATGATTGTAACCGTTACCAACCCAACTTACCGATAACCGAATTGTTTGAAAATAGCCATAACTGCTGCACCGTTTAAAATGCGCACTTCTTCAAGGGTCGGTGGGCCGGGATAACCATCAGGCCATTGACTCGAAGGCTGTGCTTTATCCAAGGTCGTGGTTTCATCAAATATAGGCTGCACGTACTGTGCCCTAGAGAGAGGGTTGTCAGACACCGACAGTTTAAGTAACTTTCGATTTAAATACAAGGGTAAAATAAGTTGACGCAGAGAGGAACTCTAAAGATAGGAATCTCGATGCCAGTCTCCGTTTGTAGACTTGAGAAGTTGCGGAGATTAAATTCACTTAAGTACAGCTGGGAGTTTAACGTGGGAAAGTTTGCTGCCTTTCGATTATGAAAGGTAAACTTGAATTTTAAAATTAAAAATGTCTTTGAAGTGTGTATCACGTCTGCTCGCGCATGTCTCACTGAAAAAGGTTGACGAATATCGTCATGGACAAAGGTGTTGGAGGAAAATGTTCAAGTTATGTTCTCTGCGACAGAGAAACGTTTGTTGGCAAAATGATCACGAACTGTAGTTGTGATAGTTCGGAACTACAACCCAAGTCATGTCCTCCGCTGGATGCCTTTTTGGATCAAACGCTAACCATCGTGTTGCTACCGGTTCTTTTTTTGTCAAACGGATAATACCTTTTTATGGCAGGAAGCGACACTTAAAATGCGGGAAGTGTACGAAAACGCGCTAGATTTTGACCACAACTGTATGCTTCATGGAGATAACGAAATAAGGGATAAA
The DNA here is from genome assembly GCA_008360955.1 of Fasciolopsis buskii. Lineage (NCBI taxonomy): Eukaryota > Metazoa > Platyhelminthes > Trematoda > Plagiorchiida > Fasciolidae > Fasciolopsis > Fasciolopsis buskii. The sequence goes on from LUCM01008136.1 coordinate 31,629, forward strand.
GCTGTGATATCTACCTCGATTGGTTGGTTTCAATCCTCATCTCCAAGGATGAAAAAAGAAAATTGAGGAAAAACTGAACTACTCCGCAACGCCTTAACTGGTGAATGCGAAACGTCTGAACCATGTTACTCGTTGCCTAACAAAAATGACCGGACTGTATGGATTCAGGTGTCTCATTGGAAACAGAGGTCCGGGAATGCTTACTTCCCGGAGGCCGCCACCCTTTAGAACAAAAGGCTTAATAACGTTTTCATAAAAGTAATGGAATCACCTCTCAAGGGAAGGATTATCAGGCTGAATGCCTTTAGAGTGTTCACGCTGTCCAGCAAATGAATCTGCGATCTAGTAAGATTCCAAGTATCACAATTCTGGGTAAGGTGTAAATGAACAAGAAAAAACTGCTTTTAGATTAAACATTCAGGTCACTGCAAACTTCGCACTAATTTGCTCCTTTATGGTTCCTATTTAACGAAACTACAGAACAGTGAAACAGGGATCGAAGTCACAAAGCCGAGGTTTCATGTGTAAGAACGCCATTAATTGCGGCTTTTACGCATAGAACCTAACTTCTCCTGGCGTCGTTATGAGGACTCAGCATCATGGGCATATTCGAAATGAGAAAATACATTTTCTGAGTGAATATCGATGTCACTGTTGACACTTGACGACATAGCCACCTCCATAATAACCTCAAGCAGAAATTCGAAATACAAGTGCAAAAAAGGACAACCCTAGCGAACACCATTTCTGGTGGTGAACGATCACCTTGATTATGGACTCGGCCTAAGCTGTACGCCTGCAGCGATTGGGGACGGGATGAATTTCGCTGGCAAATTCTACAGTGAGTGCCAGCGCCAGAGCTGCACGGTCAGTTGATTCTTATGGGCATGATCTCTTCAAGAGAACTGGATAACCGGTGAAGGATTATGCCCGCGTGCAGTTTGCATAATATAATTACCAAACTAGTTTCTGTGGTATCATCTTTCTTTGTAAATCGGCAAAACCACATTAGCCTCAGGGTGTGTACCTAGTTTCTTTGAAATGAGGCAGGAGAGTACTAGAACGGAGATGTTCCGTAGCGACTGTACAGTGGGAGAGGGCGGCAACCTCGACCCCGAAACTTGGAATGGCATGGAACTGTATAAGTCGAGTAGGATAACGAGCCAGAGGACAGCGAGTTTTTTTCTACTACCAAAGTGAGCGGTAAATCTTGGAATTGAGCCTCTACCATTTTAGATGACAGGTGCTCAATCCACCTGAACATATCCGTTCAAATTTCCGGATCAATTCCGACGCCGATGCTAAAAGTTCGCCGCTCTCCTTGAAAGATGTCGGCGAGCTTACAACTGTATGATTCCCACGCCGCCTGTGGTTGGTATGGAATCAGGGTCTGGTGAATTCCGAAAACCAATAAACCCTATAGAATGCGTCGGACATTTGGCTCCGTCCTGGAACTTTAGTGGAATCATCTCCGCCAGGAGAAGAGTGGCTAGGACTTCTTCAATAGAAGCTATTTGAGATGCCGGCAATCTGCTAGGATTTTGATGGATGTTCAGAGCAAGTAGCCGACTCGGAGCCTGAAAGGCCCACCTCCGACCATGCTGAGGCATTTGGAGGCATAGTAATACCAATTTACCCAGGGACCCTCTGTGGGAATATTAGAATGATCAGTACTTCGTGGCTGTCCACACCGTGGGAGGGTTTTTCTCTGAGCATCTAACGGATGCTTTGGGCTTAAGTGTTTGACTCAGTAGTAATTCATTGGACCTGGATTCCAAGAAACAAAACACGTCGAATCTTCAAACAGGGTGTGCATTTCGAGACTTCTCGCCATACCGAAGAACCAACGACTCATGTCCCTGCACATTTGTATAACCACGAGTCAAACGACCGTAAAACAAAACAAGGGTATACTGTGGACACAAATATATTCAGATAGAGAAATGTTTGCGAATTGCTGGTTTACTCGGTTGATTTGCGCACCGTGAATTGCGATATATCCCCCCTGGAGAACAGTCACTTTGAGCAAGCGAACAATTGAGCGTAAAGATGCATACCACGCACTTTGACACTGAACATTTAGGATGGGGTCGTAAAGCTCGAGCCTACCCACAGGCTATCTAACTCGCCTCTAACATCTTTCTCAGTATCCAAACCTTTTACCTCCGAGCACATTTTAACCTGTCACCAGTAGAAATGAATGAGAATGTGAAACCCTGAGGGTCGCATGGCACGATTTTACCCAATTGAGATTGTACTACACTGGATAGCACGGACAATAAACGCACAATGAATTTTTTACCGGTTATTTACGATTTAATAATGTTTTTGGTGCTGGGTTCATTATTGTGCACTGATCGGAATGATCGCAGGTACGCTCAAGTCAACTGGAAATATGCCCGCAAGAAAGCAAGCCCAACAGGTTTGAATTTTGTGTCGTAAGCCTTCCACATATTCCGCCAGTGTTAGAATCCAATACAACGGATTGGAATCAGATGGTCTCCAGGTTAGAGTAAGACTATGATCTACCAATGTGCTAGAGCACAAACATCTTGAGAGAAACCCATACCAAATGACCAATAAATGTCTGACCGTTGTAGGCGCAAGGATTAGTGGGAACTAGACAAGCCAGGGTAGAGCCGTGCTCATCCCAGCCCACATGGAAGCATAGCAGTTATATATAAACCATCGGCCAAAAAACAGCGTCAGTTTTCACATATGCGAACGGCCTCTAAGTAAACTAAGAAGGTTTTCAATTCAGTATCAACGAAGGGAGAGATCCAACGCGCTTAATAAATGCCGCACGTGACAGGCTTGTGCAAACCACGAATTGTATTGCCTAATATCGTGGAATCAAGAGAATATCTCTATTTCTATCCGCTTATAAGATTTTTTGCATTTCACTGGTTTAACGGTAAACAACTTGGAAAAGAATAAGAAAGCGGAGCAACTTTCGGAGAATTTCCTTCTAGAAATGTCCACTTTGTAAGTTTTGCATATCGCCACATGCTATGAATACATTGGCAAATATAAAGACGGCCAGTATAGTCAACATTTGCTGAAACTTGAAGCGCTCCAATAGCACTGAACTCTATTTGTGAAACCGGTGCGTGAAACGCCGATATCGTGCGTCGAGATTGAAGAAAAGAAGTTCTGTCCTCAAATCTCAACAAGAATAGAAGTACCTTTGGAGTCACTTTCGGATGTGATTCATTTCCTCCATGAAAGACACGCACTTGGCATGGTTTATTTGTTCAGTATGACGTAAGTAGTGATCATGTTTAGGTTTTAAACGCTGGAAAAGACCAAGTATAAAATTTTAAGTTGTTCGAGGTTTTTGATCAGTTCATTATCCTCTACTTCGTGGTACCAAGAGATTTTGCCTCTTCTTTCTGCTTGCCTCGATAACAAAGCAAGCGAATAACTCAGCACGCTTAAGTGACTTTGACGGAAGATCGCTTTTGGTGTAAATCAACATCTATCCTATACAAAATTCTTCGTGTTCGTGATCAACTAGGATTGTGAGATCCCAGTTAACGCAAAGTACCTCACTTAACAAATGACTCTTCAGTCCAGAAATATAGGCGTAATCTCCGTTAAATTTTTTGATTAAATAAGTACTTGTTATATTTGTGAATGCAATCTAGGATAAATCCCAAGACTCCTCCGAAGACGTTTGTAGTATTTCTATGTTCTAATAGGATTCCATTTTTCGTGTTCAGCCACGTCGGGCCTTCATAAAATCTAGAAATAGATATAAATAGGAAAACTTGTAAATGAATTCACCATAATTAATAGCGCTTCCTTATATCTCGCAAGCGCTCATCCTAAGATTATTAGCAAAGAAAATTTGCGACTGCGTCACAGCAGGCGATATATATATATATATATGCCTGAAGCTAGTGAATGATAACTAGCTTCTCATAAACCCCAGTCACTATCCGACATACAACCATCAAACGAGTAACAGTTACCAAAGGAACTACCTCTGTCTGCTTTATCCACCACTGCAAGAACAAGGTTCGGCTTCGAAAAAAACGCAGTCCTGCAAATTCATTTAACATTTCGAGGGTGCAAAAAGCATTCCAGACAAACATACACTACCACTCACACGGTCGAAAAGAATTTGCAACTTACATGGATCTACACTCGGAAATACAACGCAGTCCGCAAATTTCAAGTAAAACAGTTTTCTGGCAGAGGAAATATCAATTCTTCGTTCGTCGACAGAAAACACAGTCGATAGTCTGTCATGTGGATGCTATGCACACCAGGATTGATTGTCATAGCTGGGAATGATGCCAATAAGACAGACCCCAACCCGTAGCTTATGAACTGAAACATATGAAGCAATTTTAACTGAATCTAAAAGCTAAATACAATGTGCACTGGATGAATTACTGAATTTTAGTGTACTTTCCTTCCAACTGGCAAAAATCAAGGTCGAATAGTAGAACTGATGTGAAAGAGACAATTGCCCGTGATTATCGTCACATCATTTGTATCCGTGAAATTTCAAATACGCATTAAGGGAAACTACAACAGTTAGCACTGGTCTAAATAGAATTTGCAGGAAACAAATAAGCTTCTATCTCAAGTTGGATTGTATGAAAGTAACTCAGCAGTAGAAAGCTTCAGGTTGGCTGCATACGGAAGTCACTAGGCGATTTCATTAACTCGATTTCACAGTTGTTGTGAGGAATGTATTTCCCACTGACCGACCCTAATGACAGTTATGTTCTTGTGAGTTACGTCCCCATGATGTCTTCCGTATTTAATCTAATGGGAAATTGCTGTGGCACGACCGCTCATATGGCCCCGACAACAAAATGTAAGAAGACTACGCAAATAAAAGGGTTCAGTAGAATTCAACGAGCAACGTACGAAGAATTGATGTGGAGTATAATGTTACTCTTTGCGTCAGCAAATCATCGAGAAAAAATGACTTCCATACCGTCACCAAAAAGTGTAGTAGCTAAGAGAGACCGATCATCTTCGTTGTCAGGATGTTTCTTCATATTTGGACCATCACCACCATCGTCGAGCTCCAATGATCGCTGCTTTCCCCACCCAGTTACACGTTGCAATAAAAATGTGAGTTTACAAGGTGGACAGCAAGTCGACCTACGGGCGCGGAAAAAGAAAAGAACACCATAGCAGCCAAAACACGCAATACAGCTTAACTGTACAAACACACTTTTTTCAATCATTCTGATTCGACAGAAAATGACACCACGATCGTCACTGCTCCCGGTTCGCTGCCATCAGAGCAGAAGAGACGGATACTAAGTGCGAAATTATGAAGACAAATAAGCGTTCGACTGTACATCCTAGGAACAAAGCAATTAATGTCAATTTTCGGAAAACTCACTCGGGATGATTATGCGACAGCGACTTGATCAATAAAACGCCCGGTTTGGGTTCTTGGAGCACCAATAATCCGTCATCTTGCATGGCTTTGAGGAAAACGCCAACCTGTAACCAAAACCAGGAAAGACAAGTTAGCTGTGCGCCTCCAAAATGCATGCCAATGTAGGAGACCAATGGATGATGAGCCCATCGTGATCAACGGATGCATTGAACTTTTTCTTACTTACAAGCATCTCAAGGTTTCCTGAATTCGGCTTTGGATCTAGTCGTGCATTTTGTTCTCAAAAGGTCATCATCGTTGCTACGATACAAAAAGTTGACTGCCTTGGAATGATATCAACATACGCTTGAAAATGGCTCTAAAGTGAACTCATTAACTGGTGAATTAAAAGGCGTGTTGGATACGAGTAGGCCCTTACATGAAAATATATGCAAACAACAAACAGGCGAGATGACTAACTAAGGTGGCTTTTCAATTATGTGCACGAGATGCAAATGTAGGTTGTGTGTAAAGATGTGGCAGGCACAACTGGTGAGATTCGTACGTGTTACGGTTGTGAAGAGAAAAACCTGAATTAAAATGAGTTAGATGTTGATGGTCAGACGACATTATATATATATATATATTATATATATATATATATATATACGATTGAAAACAAGCATGTTGTCAACGTAACGACGCTGACGAATGTTGGGTCCACATCATAATCAAGACCATGTCGCTGTAGCTACAGGTTAGAAAGTCCACTTACATAAGACATAAAGATATCAAATATGAATGATTCCATTCTGCGGTAGACAAGTTTTCATGTTAGAAGACCAATGGTTTGAAACCAGGCAACCACATGGACCAACCACTTCGTCACAGTCGATGCAAGATAATAGCTCTTAACTACTGAAGTTTACTGAGCGGCAGGTAATTTAGCGACGGAAGTTTTGCGTGAGTACGAAAAATAAATTTCAGTTTAGCTTTTGCCTAAGAACATCATGAAACTCGAGGGGGAAGTTTAAGCCATGGAAAAAATTAATCTCACTCCTGCTTATCTGCAACGTATTTTCGCAAATAGTGTCATTAGACTGAGGCCTTCATGAACCCTCTACTTGTGCTTCCTCGTGCATATACATTGTTTTTAGTCTGCTACAGGAAATAGGCAGAGCAGGCAGATGGGATAAAAAGTCAACAAACTAACAGAAAGATTCTGCGTACTATAGCACCACCAATCACTGTATGCGGTCACGCTGCCGTTCGATGGCCAAAGTGAACGGAGGGTCAGTCACATAACACGCATGTGTGTATACATAAATGCAGGCAAGCCCACGCACAACGCTTACACGTATGAACCGTCCAGCCCCTTGTCACGTGGGGAACTCGTCGGTTATATCGATTTGTGCTTATCGGTCACCATCACTCGACATTTGCACACGTGCACTCATTACTGCAGTTAAACAATCCTTTTAGTGAACGGTTGTTCTGTATCTCCCACTAGTGGGTTTATAACACCATATATGAACCCCGAATTACCGTGGCCTACTTCTGGTTGTTTTCTCGCAGCAATGATCACTTAAATCTAACAATAAAAAGAAACCAAAATGTAGAGAAGGAAATATCACAAATGAGAGTGCATCAGCGATTGCGGCACTTGAGCATATACCATACGAGCAATCACTCCTTGGGAAGATTTCGCGGATCCAAAACGGGAGTCAACAGATCTAGTCGGGGGCGGGCAAATAGCTAGTTTTTGTACCCGTGTGTGTTGTCATTGACTGATCATCTCTATCCATGATGGAATTATCATTTGATCCGGACAGCAGTGTGGTCTGTTTCTGAGCATTTTCAGCACAATCTACAGGCAACTTGACCTCCATAAGTTTAATGATTTCTCCAAATTGTTTAGATAACTTTCAATCAATTTCTCGAAGACACCAGCGTTCTAGCACAGTCTTTCGGAGCCAAAATAATCGTATTTCTGAGCTATACAGGAGATTCGATCTTTCCGAGGAAGAACACAGGCACTGCCTAGCAAGAGAATGTCTCAAATCCATCGATTTCTCAAATTCGTGAATTTCAATCAAGCATTTCGTTTAGGGAAAGAAATCGCATCCGGTGTAAAACCACCTTTTACGAATTAATTAAGAATGCTTGTATACTTTAGTGCACCTTACCTCTACAAGAGCACTTAGGTTTTCAGCCATCTGGGTGATACAGAAGCAATTTTCACCCCGAAGGTGCGCAACACATCGTGAACTTAGTCGCACTGTCGTTGAGACCGTCGAGAAATACATGCAACCTACTTGGATCTTTGACCGAAGGAGCAACACCGTCCGCACGTTCTAAGACAGAAAGTCTGTAGCCGGAACTGGAAAAATCTATTTCCGAGGTCATTTTAATCGCAAGGACGAAAAAGAAAGGAAAACAAAAGTTAACCCATAGAAAACTTGCTCACACCATACTCCGGTGAAAGTGTGAATTCAGTTTATCCACATATCCAAACTGAGACAGCCGACAGATTCGAATAACGGTTCAGATCGAGAACAATGGAGATAATGATTCCTAAAGTTTTTCATAATGAATAGCCTTTAAATCTAATCGGAATGCGGTGCAGATATACGCATTTAACGGATATCTCGGTAATTTTAATTGTGGTGAGATGTCCAAATTGAAATCCTTGCCAATAATAAACTGTTTGCTGAGTCTCTCCTTAGAACGGCTGATACTTCCAGTTTCATTAAACCTATCTTGAGAAAATATTCCTGGCTTATTACCAAGTACGTCGAATACTTGTAACTAATGTTTTTGTCTGTCGACTTCGTTTCCGTTACTCCAGCATCGTGCTGTTGTACAACGGAAGTTCGAGGTACGGCGGACAAGCCGCATTGACATGACAGAACACTCATGTAAATTGACCCAGCAATCAGCCATACATAGGCGGCATTACTTTCGAAGCCTTCGAAATGACAAATAAGCTTTGTTAATTTGTGAGTATGGCGAGTTCTGAACAAATACGCCACATCTTTCAACTTGTAAATAGAAGCTAGCTTTATGTAGATGATGTGGATGTTAAGAGATAGCTAATAGTTTTTGCCTGCATTGGGAGACTTAATGAGCGAAATAATTTTGACTCGAAAAAAATTCTTCCGAGAATAAACGACAGTGCAGAAGACTGAAATGGGAAAAACGGGCCAATAATGACTAGTACTAGGTAGACTCTCTTTCTATCGTTCAAAATGAAAGCAAAAGTACGGAGATCACTGGTCCTTGGGAGCCCTTGAAGTCACATCTAACGTGAAATTAGCAAGGAGGGAAAAAGATAGAAGACTAAAAAACGGTATAAATGTTTCCCCAGGGATTCCATCACTACCGATATTAACGTATGCTCTACCCAAAAACACGAACGGCACAAAAGAAAACAGAGGTCACCATTTGGAAGAAGACTGAAAACTATCTGGATCGTTTTCGGTCGGACAGACTATTCCGTCTGTGTTCTCGCAAAACCTGTGGACATTTGTTGGGTAACAGCCAACTTTCCAACGGGTAATTCGAAAACATTCAATTTGTTTTGTCTCCGTTCGCATCTGTCTTGTTTTTGGTAAGGACTTGGAATGCCACTTGTCACCCGGTTAATGCGTGATCAGGCTACACCCAAGTTTGCTACAGTATAACAAGACCGGAAAGCATTTAAGACTGCAAGTAACATTGGATGGGCATGGACTTGCAGTGCACATTAGCTCAAACAAAGCATATGCCTGGATGACTAGGCAACTCATCTTAATTTATTAGGATGTGAAGCACTAAGGTGTTCGGACTAAACATTTGCAGCGCTGTTGGTATAATACTACTGATTGCCGAAAAAGTTAGTTTTAAGGAGGTAAGGGACTTTTTAGATGCATATTGACACAAATACACGTAGTCAGGAGCAAGCACGGGACCATAAGGTGTCATCGGTCATGACAGCTTTTAATGCATCTCAAGATCATGTGGTTTTTCATCGGCCCAGAAAACATGGCGCTGATTGTCCCAGTCTGACTTCCGCCGCTCATGCAGAGAATCACAGTAGAAAACATGTGAACTGTGGATGATTTCTAGAGTCAATACATCGGATAATTCTTCCGCCTCATGAATTATTTAATCTGCCATATACGGCACCTGCGAGGAAACAATGGACGTAGAACTAAAGAAAGATCGTTACTATATTACGAAAGAATAGAATGCGTGAAGACACGATGGCGAGAACAATTTAGCAAGGGAATGAAGACGAGCCCTTTATTTAGAATTTACCACAAAATTGACTTTTGTCAAACCTTCTACAGCCCTCTACGCCATCCGTCATCTATTGTAATCCATAGTTAGTCAATGAGTGACTTACCATCCGGCTGCATAGAGCAAGACAGTCCCACTCCAAACCTTTGGACGGAAAACTATACCTGCGACGCAACGAATGAAGGCACGGAGTTTGCACTTATTAGGATCGTTTAGTAATATGCAGTTCATATACCCACTGCATAATTTAGACCAAAGCTCCCAGTTCCTCCAGCACAACCAACGAACAAGAAATTCGATTAATACACTTATGCTAGAAGTGCACATGTTACCGTATCACATAAAGAAATAAAGGACAAGGATTTTCGCTGGTCGTTTTCTTGCTCTTATTCCACTTTACCAATATTTCCCGTTTGTATCACATCTGTTTAGCATAGAGTCTGAACTCCGGAAAAAGTGAACTATAACAATATGTAACGCTGCTCGTCGGCCGATCACGACCCCCGCGTCAGTGTCGTTGTTCCACAGTTGCGACACTATGGGCAAGACATCTGCCAATTGAAAACCCGCCGTTTTCTCTGCATGAGAGCGAAAAAGATCAAATGATCATACGAACGAAACTAAACAGAAGCTACTTATCTTGATCTTGAAACTAAGGCATGAGAAAGCAATGGAATTACCCTAGTCAGACGGGAATGAGATAAAAAGCAAAATCGAATTAGGACCAGAAAGAAATCCAGTTACAGTAAAACTGTAGTCCTGTGTCATGGGCAAACAAAACAGACCGGAAGAACACAAGTCGCATAAACTAGGGATAACTGATCAAATGAATTTTTATCACAATTATCTTAATCAATAGTCTTGCAATTCTTAGCTCTGGGTTTGAATGCAACTTTACCTTATAATCCAAAATGAGAGTAAAAACAACGAAAAAACAAATGCTAAAGATCAAGCTGAAATCAAGGAAGTGACAGCAAAAGCTAAAATGATGTTGTTGCCGCATCTAGTGGTGGTAAGTGATTCTGGAACGGGTGGGCCTCGTGAAAAACATAACTTAGAAGTCTAACTCATTCAGCAAACAACATTTTCGTACTATTTTTTCAAGGGTTGTAAAACGAAGTGAATTCATAACAATGGAACAGGATACTTGTAAAAATATTACGACCACATTCAACCACTAAAAGCGTTAACAGTAATTAAAAAGGGCGAAACCCACTGTGCACTCGACGGAAGGTACTGGAGTTCTTGTACGCATTCAATTTTGTAAATTGTAGCAATCCACAAGGAAGGAAAAAGTGTCACTGGAGAATTGCAATTTTCTAAGGTTTTGAACTTTAGCTACTATTAAGCAACTTTGACAGGCGGAAACAAAATTTGATTTAAAAGCGAAAAATGCTTTTGCCCATTCCCTAATTTCTAGTTTACTCACGACATTTCTTTTCCGTAGTTCAACTTAGGAAGGAGGTGCACGAAAGTGATCCGGAAACAATGAAGTAATCTAAGACGTTTCGAATTACAGTGCAATAATACAACTGCGGGTGCACAGGACAAAAAGCAGACAAAGAGTGCAAAAGTGTGGAAAGCACAGAGAAGGCAAACTACAGGAGATACTTTATTACATATCTACCTTTTCCTTTCTGAATGGCCGTATCCGGCTTCCGATTATAACTGTCATCAACCACTACATTGGCGGTGGTCAACTGGCGAATGCATTCCACTAGGGGTAAATAGCTGAACCCCAATAGTCAAAAGGGTGCCAGGTATTATGAACTGCGTAGATGTACACGGCAGTTATCAAACCGCGAACAATAGAAGCAGCCTAACATCTATCAGCTGGGAGACAACTGCTTTTCGTTAAGTACTTATGGATCAAGATAGTTGATTTGTACCACCTGTTTCTAAGGTAATTGTTAGCACATCTTTAATCCACTTAATCGTCGTGTCGACTGAAAAGTGTATTAAGTTCAGGAAGTCCAAACTAACGAATCTTCTATTCCTGGTATTTGTTTCAGTCCCGTGATCTATAATTTGGCTATCTTGCAGCCCTTCTTCTGCAATCACGAAAACGGTTCGCGCCCCTTGCAAAAGGTCATCGATCATTTCACTTTTTTTATTTGACATGTGTCACTGGTCCGAAAATCTGGTTGGAACTCTTGGACCACCTATTGCCAATGCCAAGCCTGCGTTCTCGCATTATTCAAACCCTGCACGACACGAACATGTTATCAGATTTTTGTGGCACCGTCAGAAGGCCTAGGATTTAAGGACTTTTGAATCCAGCCGAGAGGGTTATTGCATTTATGAGTAGCCCTTCCACACATTACGTTCCCGATCGGCAGCATTTGTTGGAGTCGTCGATGGATTCGTCTTCGTCAATTTTTTATCCTGCATGGCATGGCCGCGGCTAAAAAGGTAACATTTCGACTAGCTTAACCTCAGTTACAGGCCCGGTGAGTGATGTTAGCCAATTGACCTCATCGAACTTGTAATTACATGCGCATAACAACATTCCAGTTTGTTCTCCCGTCAATGCAGTGACCCCAAGTGCTCATCTGGTCCCTGTTTTCAACTAGTGCACCTACCTGCAGTTGTTCCTCCACTAAAGTCAGCTCGGAACGGTCAAGGTCAAACAGGCCTATCCTTGTGACTGAAACTGATAAAGCACTGATAAACTATTATAATACGTCCATTGAATCCACGATAGAGACGACTCACGTGATCTCTCATCACAACTGCCAACGAACACTACACCGGCCTGTTTGAGAACGTAATCTCTGATCTTCTTCAAGATTGATTCCTCTGAACATTACGCGGCATGCGACATGAGAAAACAGAACTAAAAATGAGCATGGCAGCGACTTACATTTTAGTGAAGAAAAAGTCAAATAGTTGTTTGTCTCGATTTCTTACCTTCCTTGAGAAATAACCTTGATCTTACTATTCAATTTATCATTTTGGTTGACGGAAATAGTCACGTCACTGCCTAAAGCGTGGTGGTAGTTGTTTTCACCGACTTTCGAGCTGAGTTTGGTTCGGTTAATCACGATTCCCCTCGGATATTGATTCCATGGGATGGGGCGCCCATAAGACTTTAAAGCTCTTGAGCGAATACAACCAGCCTATTGGTATTCAGCGTCCGCAGGCATGGTAAAGAATTCTTGGATTTCGAACCCATGAGTGGATAATGAGTCAAGCAATTTGCGGATACACGGACGTTAAGCTCAGTCAGGAAATGCACCTTCCAGAATTGGAGTTCGGTGATGTCGGGCGAAGAGACTCCCCCGGGTGTGCGCCAATCAATACTTGATTCGTTGGTCATCTAACTAGGGCTAAAACTGCACTCAGCAAAAACGAAGACCTCCAAAACCAATCCAAATCCGAAAATTCAACATCAGCTCTTCAATGAACAAACACTCGAATATCTTCTAGCACAAATCGAAGTGGTGTAACGACTTGCGTGGCTCTATGACCTGGTGAACTATACAGAATGGATTGTTCCAAGACGAAGATGGAAACATGCATGGAAGGCCCGTGGGTAGAAGTCTGACGAACCGGTCTTTCAGGGTGAGTGTGGATTTGAGCTGGAAATTCGGTGGAAGAAACTCACTGGAGGAATAACTGATCGAAAGAAATGGGATTCCACTCAGCAACTTTCTGCTGCCTTGCGGACAAGTTCTTGTTAGGACCAAAGCCTTTGGTTGAGAATCCTAGTCGTTTTCCTGCTTAGCGTGTGGATTTGATAGCAGCATCTATCAACCTTCCAATATAAACCATGTACGCGGAGAGAATAGCATACTACATCGGTGGTCATGCGAGCGAAAAAAGAAGTCATCAGGTTGGAATTTTTGTTCATTTTTTCATTTAAAGTGTTTTGCGTCCTTGGTCGTCTTTCCAGGCTACTTAGGATAAATCAGCACAGTAAACAACCGAATATCTTCATTACTGTCCATCTCAAACCATTTTCTTTAATACATCAAGCCAAAAACATTCCGCAGCTTCAGGGCCTCATAGGGGCAGATGCCAAGTATTTTCTAGGCTTCGTCATTTCACGTTGTGGGGTATCAATCATGTCATTTATCCACTCTGGGCCAGCTATTGCAAACAGCGCAGGGAAGTTAAATGTAACGCGTCAGATGACTCCCTAAAATGACTAATTGCCACAGCCTAGTACACACAACTTAATCCCTTCAGCGGTAACAGCGTGCTCTCACCACACACGAGCGGCGGACCGCAAACAGATTGAAGAAAGACAGGCTACCTGAATAAACTGAGGGAATAAGCACTTCGCAGGCATACAGCAGTACAACATACAGTAGCAGCATAAACGGGACCTTCCAGAGAGAAGGGAATGTCATGAAGGCGTCGCAGATGTTTCAGTTTGGTGAAAGCAAGACGGGTCACGAAGATGCGCATCGACACTGCGTTACCAACAACTACAAAAGGAACAATGCAACTACCTCAGTAAACGAAGTTCTGCGCGATGTCCAGTATTTCATCATCAAGACTGAGTGTAGCACTAAGGTATCTGCTAGTTTTACATAGGACGTTTGTACTTAGATGAAGCGAATTCTAGACCATAAAGTGACGCTTCGGTTGTTAAGCAGTCAAAATAAACTGGCCGAGGGCAGAGTTGCTTGATACTAGGCGCGTCCCTGGTTTGCGAATAGGGAGAAAGGCCACTATCCAGGCGGCTAGCCGTGAATTAGGTAGGCTCAAGGCCACCGAATAAGCGACCACGGGAAGGCAGTGGCAGTGCCGAGGGCGTGGTGGGTTTTCGCCTGGCAAGCGAAACCCCAAAAAATAACACAAGAGCCCGCTGGTGACACTGTGACGCGGCGAGAATGGTCGCCAACTAAACAGGGCCATTTATCTTAGTCATGTTTCGTTGAGCCAGCAAGGTTTTCCCGAAGAGGTGCATAAAATGATCATCTGGCAACGAGTCGTCTGGAATGATTCTAGTGCCTTGCAGAAAGCGCATGGTTGCGCAAAGGCTGGAGGTGCATCCTTGAATAAAAAGGCCTACTTTGGACCGGGCGACCGAGCAGCACATCAGCCACGAATAAAACTGTGAATATGGGTGGATCCTCAGTGACAGCGCCTCCCGCAGCTATGCCAGCAAGCGTCCGGTCGCCTGTTACAACAGATCCACCTATTGAGGCGGAGATCCCCTGGGAAATCCGGTCCTTAGGACATCGTAAAGCGCTGGGCTCCGTTGGCCTTTACC